>LNDK02000103.1:1068983-1242952 GCA_001455915.2 Samsoniella hepiali | reverse complement strand
GCTGCTTCCCGTAATAACTTCGTATAGCATACATTATACGAAGTTATACGACGGATATGTCGGTTGACATGCAAGGCATGCATGAACATGCGAAGAACTCAGTAAGCGAAGAACGGTCTCGTAACCGGGGGGAGCGGTAGACATAGCGATCTGACGAGAGGAAGGAAGAAAAAGAAAGAAAAGCAGGGGGCGGAAGATGCAAAGGGCGGGAACTGCAGGGCTGCTAGGGTGAACTCCTTTGTGTGCTTTTTTCTCTCGTCTTTTTTTTGCTTTGGCGGCGGCGACTGCGTGGTGTAGTAGAGAACAAGCGGCAGTTGTGAAACTAGGGGTCAGTCAAGGGTGATGGCAAGGGTGGTTGAGCCATCGATTTACTGAATGCAAGGGAAGGGGCAGCTGCAAGTAGAAGTCAAAAAACCAATAATGCCCGTACGTGGGTGGGAGGGGTCCGGGCTGGTGTAAAGTGCTTGCATGCGATGAAGACGGCAAGGATGCAAGGCCCGTGGCGGGAGAGTTGAGTACGATTGATGCGGATAGATCTGTTTGGCCGAGCTTGCCTGTGCATGGAGCGAAGCGTTTCTTTCACCAATCGAGCCCTTTTTCAAAATGAAGGAGGTTTCTTTGAATCCCTTTGTTGTACTTCTTTGAGGTGTCTCTCTTTGTTGCGCGTTTGTACATGAGCATCTTGTTGCCATCGTAACCCCCAGTGGGTGGTTGGTTGGTGGGCTGCGCTGTGCGGGACAGTTTGGTGTGGATCGCTGTTTTGGACAAGGGAGGGCTTTGGGCTTTTAGCGATGGGTTCTCTCTCTTTTTTTAGGGTTCGGGGGTGAAACAAAAAAGGGAAAAGAAAGAAGAGAAGATAAAAAGAAAAAAAAAGTGTGTATATTAGCGAGGGAGGGGTGAATGAATCGCAAGTGAATGAAGGAGGAGGAGGGGAAGGGCCAGAAGCCAAGCGAGAAGCCCACCGGTTCATGCGCCGGCGTTTGCATCCCGCCAGCTGGCAGCCCAGGCCCCCCCCCTCATCGCTACTTGCCTCGGGCACAGAGTAGTGTAAAGCATCAACCCGCAATACCAGCCCGACCGCACATCAGCCGCATCGTGGAAGCAAGCTTTCTCTGTGTTTCGTGTTTCACAAACAGCCTTTTGCATTCCAGTCGTCTAAAATAAACATCCAGCCTAGTGGCCGGGCCCCGGAGAGAAGAAAGAGAGGCGAACCAGAACGGCGCGTTTGCATCAGGTGGCCAATTGGTCTCAAAAGTCACTGACACCTGCAAGCGGCCGCTAAGCAGCCTAGTAACATGCCTGTCCGGTACCTTGCGCTAGGCTACAGTCAAGCCCGCTGGGAAAACCCGCCGCTACTCCAGGGCGCCAGGCCAGGGCGTCCGATGACCTCGTTTTTATTTTTATTAGAGCCTCCCTCGCCCCCCATCCCAGCTCCCTCTGCATTGCCATCTACCCACTCGAGAGCACCACCACCAACTACGAGCCCGCCCTCACACACACACTATTGCACGCAGAGGCCCATCACTTGATCAGATATACAAGCAAATAGCGCCGCCTGTCGACCTCCTTGACTTTCTTCCTTTCTTCATTTCTTCCTTTGAATACCAAAAAAACTACGACTATTTGCATTTACACTTTTTTCTCGCATACCGGTTCGCTTGCAAAACGCCGCCCCCTCAGCAATCAATCAACAATGCTTCTCCCCTCTGCGCTGCCCTGCGACGGCAAGGCCCAGCAGGGCATGGTCTCGCCGCCCGCCAGCCCGCCCAAGCTGTCGTCGCCCGCCACCTTTCACATCGTCTCGAGCTGCTTCAGCCTGCAGAACCTCATTGCCAACACAAACACAAACACAAACATACACACTGTTGCCGCCGCCGAGAACCAACCGCAGCAGTACCGCAACCATGAGCAGCAGCAGCAGCAGCACTCCTACTTTGGCGGCGCCCTGCCGCCGCCGCCCCCATCGCTGCTCTCGCCGCCCATGGCCCACGCCCCGGCGCCGTCGCCCATGAAGCTGCGCCTGCGCATCCCCCGCGGGAGTACCACCGGCGTCCAAGAAGTCCGCCGCGGCATCGTCAAGCGCAACGCGCCGGCGCCGCGCTGCCACAAGCGCACCCTCTCGGCAGAGGGCAGCAGCAGTGACAGAGAGACGACGACCCCGTCGCCGCCCAGCACCCCCAAGCGCTCCCGCATCGCCCCGGCCCGCGTGCCGCTGGGCCTGGAGCGGTCCGACTTTCACGGCCTGCACGAGGCCAGCCTGTCGCAACAACCAGACAAGAGCGGCGGCGACAACAACGACAACGACTGGACCGCCGAGGACGACCGCATGCTCGTCGAGCTCGTCCTCGAGAAGCTTCGCCTCTCCAAGGCCGACTGGCAGGACTGCGCCCGCTCCCTCGGCAAGGACCGCCACGCCCTCTCGCGCCGCTGGAAGAGTCTTGTACTTGACGATGAGGTTGGCCTGAAGCGTCGCAGGATTCACTCGACCTGGCGGTGATGGAAAGCAAAGGCATTCTAAATCTGGATGATTTTTGGATGGTTTATTTTGCTTTTTTGTTTCTTCACATACACACTTTCTGTATCATTGCTCATCACACACCCACCTTTTTTTTTGTGTCGTTGGACTGGCATTGCATGGCGTTGGCCTTTAAGATATCCGAGCAACGAAGCTCCCCCCTTTGCTTTTTTTTTTTTTTCTACATTTTACTCGAGTAGTAAACTTTGATAAATAATACAACAAGGCTATCCCTGCCTCACGTACCGAAAACTTTTTTTTCTTCTTCTTCTTTGAGATCGTACCCCCTCCCCCCCTGTCACTGCCCATGTCATGCATATGCATGTCTCCGATGTTTCTTAGCACCAGCCACCCGGCGACTGCCCTAAATAACATCACCGGGCTGACAGCTGCAGCTTACACGACATCATGTTCCATAGTTGGGCTCGCGCGACCCATCTGTATTCGGTTTGGTCAGTGTAGCCTAATCCCAGTTGAAAAGTCTGCTATATATAAAAAAGAACTCGACCGCCCTTATTGTCAAGATGCATTTATCCAACATGAAGTCATCCACAACGCCATAGATCCCTACCATGCGTTTCCTTTTCCTCCTCGCGGCCACGGCCGCCGCCGCCAACTCCACGCCACCAGCACCGCCCACCGTCACCGTCAATGGCACCACCTACACCGGGCTCATCCGCAACAACGTCGACGTCTTTCTCGGCCTCCGCTACGGCCGCGACACCAGCGGCGCGCAGCGCTTCCAGCCGCCGCGGGCTTTTACGCCGCCGCCCGGCACTCTCGCCGCGACGGATGGCGGCCCGGCGTGCCCACAGTCCGATACTGGCGGCGCCCCCATCTCGGAAGACTGTCTGCGGCTCAACGTCGTCCGGCCCAGGGATACGGGGGGCAGCAGCAAGCAGCACGCCGTCATGGTGTTTATCCACGGCGGCGGCTTCTGGCAGGGCTCCAAGGACGAGGAGCTGTACCAGCCGGACGCGGCGGTGCTGGAGTCGGTCAGGAGCGGGCAGCCGATTGTGCATGTAGCCATCAACTACCGTCTGAATGGTGAGTTCTAGTCTCTCTCTCTACATACACATCTATATATAGATGCTGGATTTGGTACGAATGAACAACCCGCTAACACCCCAAACCCCCAGTCTTTGGCTTCGCCCAGCACCCCGACCTCGCCGCCGCCGGCGCCACCAACATTGGCCTGCGCGACCAGCGCCTCGCCCTCGAGTGGGTGCGCGCCAACATTGCCCAGTTCGGGGGCGACCCGTCGCGCGTCACCATCTACGGGCAGTCCTCCGGCGGCCTGTCCGTCGGCCTGCACCTGCTCGCCCACGGCGGCGGCGGCGGCAGCGGCTCCCCGACTCCTCCTCCTCCGTTTCAGCGCGCCATCATGGAGAGCCAGGCGCTCGAGGAGGGCATCACCGGCACCTACACGGCCGACGCCATGCGCGGCGTGCTCGCCGCCAGTAACTGCACCGCCGCCGCCGCCGCCACGGACCAGGTCGCCTGTCTCCGCGGCTTGTCCATGGAGGCGCTCATCGCCGCCGCCGCGGACACGTACCGCGCCGACCCGGCGCACAACATTGGCGACATCTGGCTGCCGCAGGTCGACGGTGACTTTCTCCCCGACGCGCCCGAGGCGCTGATCCGCGCGGGGCGCTTCGCGCGCCACGTCCCCGCCATCATCGGCTGGTGCGAGGACGACATGACGGCCGTCACGCCGGACTGGGTGCGCACGCCGGCGCAGACGCGGCAGGTCATTGCCGACTACCTCCCCGGCCAGTCGGCCGCCGTCATCGACGGCCTCGTCGCCCTGTACCCCTCGGGCGAGTTCCACGACGGCACGGGCTCCGTGCCCCTCGGGGCCGAATTCTACCGCGCGGCGCGCATCATCCGCGATCTCCTCATGGTGTGTCCGCCCGTCATGTACGCGCGCCACCTCGCCGCCGCCGACCACAACAACAACAACATCTTCCTCTACAACTGGAACCAGACCGCGCACCCGTCCTCGCAGCTGCGCGTCACGCACGCCTCGGAGCTCGCCTACGTCTTCGGCAACCTCTCCCACCCGGACCTCGGCGGCGACGGCACCGACCACCCCGCGCCGGCCGACGCCCGCCTGCGGGACCGCGCCACGCGCTCCTGGAGCGCCTTTGCTAACACCGGACGACCGTACGACGGCGGCCGGGGCGTCTTTGCCCAGTGGAAGCCCGCGTTTGCCGGCGAAGACGGCGGCGACAAGGCGCAGGTGTTTATTGCGGGGGGTCCCGGGGAGGGCATGGTGGACTGGGCAGGGTATGAGAGGCTGGGCGAGCGGTGCGCGTACATTGAAAAGTACGTCAATACCGATTAGACAAATCCAACATAGCCCATATCTTCAGTCAGCATTTGCCGCTGTAGCACATGTTAAAAACAGATGCCATGACCTTGGAGAATAGGCAGCTGTCAATTGCTTTTGAGAATAGGCAGCTGCCATTGACCAAATCAGCCCATGCGTCAGACCACGCAACAACTGCCGCCGCCACAATCATGATGTGCTATACTTGCATTGCTATATATCCACCGTCAGCCCCATGTCACCTGCACCCCAGAGACAAGTATATATTAACAGGATGTATTAATATAGCGTAGCGCTAGAAATGCTAAATCAAATGCTATTAGTCTTTATCATATCCTACATGACGACGCAGTCCTTGTCGTCCTTTTTCCCGCCCTTGCGTGGCGCAACCTCCATCGGCGTGCCCCCGTGAATGGCTGCCTGAATCACCGCCAGGCGCTGCTTGGCCCGCTCGTCGCCCGCGTCCGCAGCCTGGACGTACCATACGTTGGCCTCAAGCACGTCCCTCCGGCATCCAATGCCCATTTCCAAAAAGTATCCCACAGCATATTGAGCTTTGACGAAACCTAGATTGTGTCAGCATCTCCTTGTGCAGCGCAAGGAATGGCCAAAAACGTACCTAATTCTGCGGATCTTCTAGCCCACTCGTACGCTTCTTCCTCGTCCTTTTCTAGGATGGGAATCGCTCCTACCATGTACCAAGCGCACAACCCCATCATACCGGCGGCGTGGCCACGTTCGGCGGCTCCCGTGTAAAAGTGCACACTCAGTGCTGGGTCCTTGGGGCAGTTGAGCAGTCCGTGCTCGTAGGCTTCCCCCATGCGGTAGTTGGCCTCTGGGTGTCCCAGGTCGGCCGCCTGTGTAAAGAGTTCGGCCGCGTAGCTCGAGTCTTGAAAGATGTCGTCGCCGTAGCCCGTCTCGTACAAGCAACCGAGCTGGTACGGTGCGGCATTGTATTGGGTATCGGCGGCTTCGGTGGCAAGCTTCATCCACTTGATTCCCTCGCGGTATCGCTTCTCGCCGAGGTCGCCAGACAGGCAGGCTTTGCCGAGGCGTGTCATGGCACCAGGGTGGCTCTTAGAGGCGGCGGATCGCAAGAACTGGACGGCTTTGGCCGGATCCTTGCGGCATCCCCAGCCAAACTCGTAGCAGAGCGCCGTTCGGTAGGCCGACTCGGCGTGGCCGTGCTTGGCAGCGAGGACAAAAAGAGGAAAGGCCGAGTTGTAATCAGGTTTTCCCTTGTTGAAGAGGCCCGAGGCATAACCGTCAGCCAGGTAGTATTGGGCGAATGGGTAGCCACCGTTGGCAAGGCGCTGAAGTATCTGCTTAGCTTCGCGGACAAGCTCAACGGGTGACGCCACCGACACCTCGACGACCGGACTTTCAAGATCGCGGTGGGGCGCAGGCTTCTTTTTAGGATCTGTCCAGTCCAAACCTTGTTCTTGGGCGGTTGAGATGAGAAAGACGGCAAAGGAGTACTGAATAGAAAAGTCGGTCGTCTTCTTGACATTTTGGCGGTACATTTGCAGTGTTTTCTGGGCGCTAAGCAGTGACGCATTATTACCAACGACATTGCGCAGGTTGGAATTGTCCCATGTCAGTGGTGCGGGCGCCTGCTGAGGGTACGGGACGTTGAGAAGCTCGGCATAGGTGGAGTGACGGTGATCGGGTGATTTTCTCGAGTTGACAGAGGGCGGGCGCATGTGAGGGCTGCCGGGTATCAGGCCAGGCGAGCGGCCGCGAGGACCAAAGTCTGAGTAGCTCGAGTACGAGGATTGGGGCCGGGGCATCGAGGTTCGCCGCATAGCCTGCATGGTGGGGGTGAGGTGGCGGCGAATGTGCACGCCATTGTCGACGAGGTCTGGCGTCGAACCGACCCTATGATCAGAGCCAGACTCTTGCTGGTGGTGATACTGAAAGAGAGGCACCGACTGGTTGCGAGGGATGAGATCTCCGGTGGCGGACGAGCCAGACGAGTGGTCGACGGGCGCGCAATCCAGGTTCTCTTGCGTAGCCAAGACAGAGCTGGTGCTAGTAGGCGCCGAGGACTGAAGCGAGGCGGGGGCCTGGGAAGTGGTGTTGGACTCGTCCGACTCGCGAGAGTTGCGGTGGGCTTCCTGAGCACGCAGGCGGCTAACGGCGGCATCGTCTACGGGCTTGGAGTCGAGGGACATGTTGGCGAGCTGCTTCCGCGGAACATTGTCGGCCGTGTCTTCAATGTTGGCATTGGAGGGTTTGGGCCAGGCGTGGTCCTGAAAGTTGACGCGGACAGGCGAGATGGGAGCATCGCGCAGCCGGGCGGCGTTGTCCGCAGACAATGCAGCAGACGGTGGCTGATTTTCTGGCGAGGTGGGAGGTGAGGTGGTGACGGCAGCCATAATGGATATTGGAAACTCTGAGCCTGCAGGGAATCCGCCGCGACCGTTGGAGCAAGAAAACGGCCAGCGGCCAAGAGGCGAGGGTGTGCGAAGAAGAGACGAGGGGCAAAGAATGATATCTAAGGATGATGCAGAATCCAAAAAAAAAGGAGATGATGACGAGAGGCGGCGTAGGGGAAGGGAAAAACGAGCCCTAGCGAGAGACAGGCCGATGTGAAGGGACCAGGAGGATGGGTCGGTCGGGAAATACGGACAGGAGGAGAGAGAGTAAGAAGCTGTCGGTGCGCGAGGCAGCAAGCAAGCCAGCTAACAGGCGACGCAAGTACGGGAATGTGTGGTGCAAGACAGACTACAAATACAGCAGGTACCGTCTGTAGGTAGCAGTGGCAGGCATCTGCTACGTTGACTACCTTGCGGTGCCGGGGGCTTGTCGAGTACAGAGTACAGGACACCAGGGTCCTGTGGACCTTCAGGTTCGGCTGTTACTGGTGGCTTTAGCGCTGCAACGACGACGTGCAACGACCAGGAAAGGGATAAACGGGGGAGCCCACCGACCAGGTTTACAGCGGGTTCAGCTCTGAATAGTGGGTGAAGGTGGGTGAACCGTGGCGTGCGTGCGTGGGCTGAATGGCTGCAACAGACATTCTTCAGTTGCTGCAACTAAATTTAGTGCGCCGTTCCCCTGTCTGGCCGTCTCTGGCTAGTGAATAAGGTATTCCTGTGTATTTTCAGGACAATTTACAGATTGATTCACCATGCAGATTGACCTATTCTGTCTCAGCGGCCAACACGCTGCTCCCACTGCTACTGCTGGCAGCATCACTTCAGCCACCACCATCACCACCACCACCTGTCATGTTGGCGGTAGGGCAACTGCCGCTGAGCCTCAGCCACTTTTAACGCCCACCAGATGCTCGTCGAAAATTCTACCTCGAGCTGCCTCAGCTGTGCCTAACAAAATCAGCCTCATCACAGCCTCCAACGCTCTAGTCCAACGAAAACAGAAAAAATCTCCATCTCCTCGCACCCCATCGCCCAAGCCACTCGTCGCCATTTTCCTAGCGCCTTCTTGGTCCCCTGCTCACCCCATCGACCGCCTTTGCTGGCCTGTCTCGACCGCCGTGCCAGACTCTGCAATTTCAGCAGCAAAACACCAAAACCACACCGTCATACCATCCTCCGCAGCCTCGTCAATCCTGCTATCCTTCCATACCATATAATAACGGGCTCTCGTATTCCTGCATCCCAATGCCGTCATCCTCCTCCTCCGACCACTGTCGCCAAGCACTGCGGACCCGAGTGATCCGTCATAACCTGACCAGGTTCCATCTTGCGCCGTATCGACCCTGCCGCCGTGTGCCCCAATCAGTCCTAGCCCCAGTTGCGTGGGCTGCTGGCTAGCTGCTGGTAGACTGTGGTATTGACTCGGTAAATTGCTGACTTGCATAGTACCGACCAGGGGTTGCCCGACTTTTTCTGGCATCCCATGTTGGCCAACCGATCTCGCCGTTGTTTGCTTCAGCTGCACGCCCGAGCAATGCGCAGCTCATCAGCCAGCCAGTTCCAGCCAGTTTCAGCCTCACGCCGAATTCTGTAGTTCTTCTTTTCGTCTGCTGGTCCCTGCGCTCCACTCCGTGGTGGCGGTTCGTATTCTGCCCCGAAACTGTTAGCGTCCCATAATGAGATGGAGATCAGTAGCCAAAGGCACATTATTACGATGTTGCATGAGTTATCGACAGCTTGTGTGCCTTGTGTGCTGGCTCCGACACGTCTTGCAAGCACGCCTTCGCCTGCACTCACACCCTGCACGTCCATCATCTGCTTTCTTCTGCCGTCATTCCCGTAAGATTAGATCGTGGGTCAGATCCGCCTGCGCGAGACACGTACCCTATACCAGTTTAGCGGTGAGGCATAGCTGATGCGTTGTAATGTTTCATGAGTTATGTCTAGGGCGAGTATCAAGTCTTGCGCTGATGTCGCTGTCGGATGTCAATGGAATGTTTCGAAACATGACCGAGACGCTGCGGGCTGGCTGTCAGTTGGGTGCACCGCATACCAATGTGCTGCCATACTTGATGACCAGGTCCACCCGAGTTCCTGCCCGCAGCACAATGTGCTAAATGCGGATGCACGTAATCTGTATCGGATCGGAGATATAAAGTTTTATTCAGCGAGCAGCAGGTACCATTGTTCATGTTTCAAGATTATTTGGGACTGCACCAAAATATCGTTCCTCGTAGCGCTTCTGATGGCGAAACGACTGTCGGCTAGACAACCAAGTACCTTCATGTACCTTGCCATCCCAGGCTAGGACTTGCGCCAATCAAAAGCACTGTATTTCTTTTTTTAGCACACAACCCACCCTGTTAGTGACGTTTTTCAGGGCATCCCTAACCCAGCTACTTACAGGTACCTCATTGATTTGCATTGTGTCCATGTTGGCGGGGCGCCTAGCCCGTATCCCTTTTCCTGACAACACAAACTCTGCATCACCAGCAGAGCATCACTCGTTTGCCTGCTTTCGTTTCCTTTCCTCTTCATTCTGCTTCATTTTACCTATTGCATGCATTTTTATCTTGTTTTCATGAGCGTCTAAGCAATGTCACCCCCAAAGAAGTCTGGGCCTGCGTCGCCCCAGCGCCAGGGACGAAACTCTAGCACGCGGCGTCACCGGGCTATCGACATCGAGACGGGCGAATTCCAAACAGTGAATATCCCTGCCAACAACAACCATCATCGTGGCAAATCGAACTCTTCCTTTGCCGAAACCATCTCCAACCCCAACCATAACCCCGACACCGCGCCGCTCCAGGGTGAAGGCTCGCCGACGGCCGAAGACCACATCTCTCGAAAACGGAGCCTCATTCGCCCGGAGCGCAACCGCATCAACAAGGACCATCGCAACTATCACTACCACAAGCATGCCGCCAAAATGAGTGTCCTGCCCTCCTCCACCGGCAACGATCCTCTCCTCGAAAACCTCGACGCCTCCACGGAACGATCCGGCGGCTCCCATGCCTACGAGAGCGTCTCGGACAACTCCAAGGACGCCCAGGCCCGTGCCCAGGAAAAGTCGAGCCCGCCCCGTCCTGGTCCTGTTCGTGGCAAGCACGGCAAGATTGTCAAAGAGGGAAGGATCAAGCCGAGGCGCAAGAACAAAATCGCCGAGGACAAGCTGCGCCCCCCGACTGTCTGGAATGCCTACTGCTCGCTCGTCACCTTTTGGTGCCCGGGCTTCATGCTGCGCTGCTGCGGCATGCCTACCAAGGCGCAGCAGCGCGCCTGGCGAGAAAAGATGGGCTTGATCAGCATTATTCTCATAATCATGGCCATTGTTGGTTTCCTTACCTTTGGTTTCACCGCCGCCGTCTGCAGCGCTCCTCCTGTTCGTCTTCGCAACAACAAGGTCTCGGGCGGCTACATGATTTTCCACGGTGTCGCCTATGACCTGTCTAATTCTCACCACCCTGCCGCCGAGGGTATTCCTTTCCGCCAAGACGGCACCGGCGCCAATGTCCTGTTTGATTTGCCCGAAAAGCACGCCGGCCAGGACGGCAGCTTCCTCTTTCAAAACGTCAACGGCGCCTGCAAGGACATCATTACTCTCGCCCCTAACTCTGATGTCCCTACCAACAACAACGGTGATATTGCCTGGTACTTCCCCTGCACCACAACCAATCAGGACGGCTCGACCCAACCCAACCTAACCATTCCCTACTATCTCGGCTACGCCTGCCACACCTCCAATCCCGCACGCGACGCCTTTTACAAGGGGCTCAGAGGCGCCGCCGATGTCTACTTTTCCTGGGACGATATCCGCAATAGCTCGCGCAACCTCATGGTGTACTCTGGCAATGTCCTCGACCTCAACGTCCTCAACTGGTTCAACGAGACCCAGATTCGCATCCCCGATCGCTTCAAGGAGCTCCGCGACCCCAACTCGCCCGTCAACAGGGCTGTCCGCGGCCGTGATGTTACTCGCCTATTCCAGAGCTCAGAGGACAAGAAATATGCCCAGTGCTTTGAGGAGATTATCAAGGTCGGTTCCGTCGACACTGAAACAGTTGGCTGCATCGCTTCCAAGGTTGTTCTCTACTGCGCCTTGGCCCTGATTCTGTCCGTCGTCATCGCCCGATTCACCTTGGCCCTCATCTTCCAGTGGTTCATCAGCCGCACCTATGCCGCCACCAAGACCTCGCAGAGCTCCGACCGCCGTAAGCGCAACAAGCAGATTGAGGACTGGTCCGAAGATATTTACCGCGCACCTGTGCGTCTCCCTGGCGAGCTCGGCAGCACCGTTGCCGGTTCGGATCGCAACAGCAAACGCGCCTCCACGTTCCTCCCAACAACCTCTCGATTCTCTGCCGTCGGCCCTGCCGAGCGCAGTCTCAACGCCCGCGGCCGGCTTCCCACCACCATGTCCAGCCAAGGTGGCAGCGGCCTGCTTCAGCCCAACTCTGTCTATAAGCAGAGCAACGACAGCCGTGCCAGCTTCCTCCGCTCAGAGCCCTACGGCAGCACCAACCCCACCGATGGACCTGGCCCAGCAGGTTTCATTCACGACTCTGTTGTTCCTCAGCCACCCTCAGACTGGATGCCTTTTGGCTTCCCTCTTGCTCACACCATGTGTCTGGTCACCGCCTACTCTGAGGGTGTCGAGGGTATTCGTACCACGCTTGATTCGATTGCCATGACCGATTACCCCAACAGCCACAAGGTCATTCTCGTCATTTGCGATGGTGTCATCATGGGCCAGGGTGAAACGATGTCTACCCCGGATGCCTGCCTGTCCATGCTCAAGGATCACACCACACCGCCAGAGCTCGTCCAGCCATTTTCGTATGTCGCCGTTGCTAGCGGCTCCAAGCGACACAATATGGCCAAGGTGCACTGCGGTTTCTACGACTACGGCGGTGACTCGCGCATCCCTCAGGAGCGCCAGCAGCGAGTCCCCATGATGGTCATTGTCAAGTGCGGCACAAAGGACGAATTTACTAAATCGAAACCTGGTAACCGTGGTAAGCGTGACAGTCAGATCATTCTCATGTCGTTCCTGCAAAAGGTCATGTTTGACGAGCGCATGACGGAGCTCGAGTACGAAATCTTCAATGGCCTCTGGAAGGTGACGGGTATATCGCCCGACTACTACGAGATAGTGCTCATGGTCGACGCCGACACCAAAGTCTTCCCCGACAGTCTGACGCACATGGTGTCTGCCATGGTTAAGGACCCGGAGATTATGGGTCTCTGTGGCGAGACCAAGATTGCGAACAAGCGGGCCAGCTGGGTCTCGGCTATTCAGGTCTTTGAGTACTTCATCTCGCACCACCTCGCCAAGTCGTTTGAGTCTGTGTTTGGTGGTGTCACCTGTCTGCCCGGCTGTTTCTGCATGTACCGTATCAAGGCGCCCAAGGGAGGCCAGAACTACTGGGTGCCTATCCTGGCCAACCCCGACGTCGTCGAGCACTACTCGGAGAATGTGGTCGAGACGTTGCACGAGAAGAACCTGTACCTGCTCGGCGAGGATCGCTACCTGACCACTCTTATGCTGCGCACGTTTCCCAAGCGAAAGCAAATTTTTGTGCCGCAGGCTGTCTGCAAGACGACGGTCCCCGATAAGTTCATGGTGCTGCTGTCCCAGCGCCGTCGCTGGATCAACTCGACTGTGCACAACCTTATGGAGCTCATTCTCGTCCGCGATCTTTGCGGTACCTTTTGCTTCTCCATGCAGTTCATCATCTTTGTCGAGCTCATCGGCACGCTTGTCCTACCCGCCGCCATTGCCTTTACCTTTTACGTCATCATCACCTCGATCATCCACCAGCCCGTGCAGATCATTCCGCTCGTGCTGCTCGGCCTCATTCTCGGCCTGCCCGGCGCGCTCATCATCGTGACGGCGCACTCGTGGTCGTACGTTGTCTGGATGCTCATCTACCTCATCTCGCTGCCCATCTGGAACTTTGTCCTGCCGACGTACGCCTTTTGGAAGTTCGACGACTTTTCCTGGGGCGAGACGCGCAAGACGGACGGCGAGACCAAGAAGCGCGCCGCGGGCCACGAGGTGGCTGGCGAGTTTGACAGCTCCCAGATTACCATGAAGCGCTGGGCCGAGTTTGAGCGCGAAAAGCGCTCCCGCAGCGCGTACTGGGCGTCGGGCTCCCGCGACAACCTGGCCTCGACGGGAGGCTGGGCGCTGCCGCCTGCCCCAGGCCAAGACGAGTATTACTCGGATGCCTAAAGAGGGACGATATAAAAAAGCTATGGATTGGTGGGGAGTTTTTTTCTGTATTTCTTTGACGGTGGCTTATTCTCACTCTGGACGCTTCTTTGTTTCATTTTTTTTTTCATGCTTTTGCACTATTGTTTACACAACATCAACGACATTGTAATTAGTTTGGTGATTTAAGGAGAAGGTGGCTTTTCTTTTTTTCTATCTTCTTCTTTATGCAGGCGTCTCGAGTCGTTTTTTTCTTTTCATGTCTACAAGCTTTAGCATAGCCCTAGATAGTGGTTCCTTTCTTTCATACACATGCAGCAGATTTTTTTTGTTATATAAACACGAGCATTTTTTTCTTCAAGTAATCAAATCGTATGGACGTTTGAAGTGGGAAATTGGTATTGTTCTATGCAGTAGTGACTGGGATATATGAGCCAGAACCAAGTACCCTTCTGTGTGTACAATCAAGTTACTGTATTGTACACGTCAGTCATCAAGACAAGAACGGAAAAACGTGTCATTATACATCAAAGTCGTTGGAGACAAAAGAAAAACACCATATTCAAAGAAAAAGACGAAGAAAAGAAAGGATATTATTGTCAAGTATATATATATATACGCCGGCTTTTTCAAACACAAATTGAGGGGGGGTATCAACCATCCATCATCTCTTGGCTTCCACTTCGTCCCCGAGCTCCCACGGCTTGAGCGGATCGACAAACGTCGAGATGCGCTGATCCCCCCAGCGCGAGCCAATCGTGACCCAGACGTGCTTCTGCGGCGCCGTGCTGTGAATAGTCTCCCGGTGGCCGCGCCACCGCAGGCGGTGCTCGCGCGCCATGGAGCTGTTGCCGAGGCCGCCGTTGGCCACCCACTCCTTGACGACCGTCTTGATAAATTCAATCTTGCGGCGAAAGTCGTTGGCGCCGGGGATGCCCTGCAGGTCCGGCTCAATCTCGGGTCGCTTCCTGGTCGACCGCGTGGGGTGGCCGCTGGCCGCGCGCGACGACTGGTGAAAGTTGAGCAGCGTCTGCAGCGGGTACGACAGCGTGGCGCGGTCGTCAAGGGCCGCGGCGCCAATGGTGCCCGTCTCGGCCAGGCGCTCCGCGGCGTCTTGGGGCAGGTGCCAGAAATGACACCACGTGCCCGTCGCGTCGAGCACAATCTTGGTGTGGTCGGGGAAATTGAACTGCAGGTGGCCGTCGCAAAAGGCCCAGCAGCCCACGTCGCCAAAGCGCTGGTAGAACGTGACGAGCTCAGAGGGCGTGGCCTTTTGGCTCTTGGCGGCGGGCTCCTCGGCAATGGTCTCGTCGCGGCCATAGGCAATCATGTAGTTGGCAAACTTTTTCCACAGAATGATGCGTTCGCGTTTTCTGTGCTGGTAAATATCGCGACCGGGGTTCATCTTGCCCGCCGTGCCGTCGTCATTGACGGCCACGCGGAACTGCTCTGGTGATAGTGAGACTTCAGTCAGGCCAGCCTCACCCTTGTTCTCGAAGAACGTGATTGGCTGAGACATGGGCACTGGTTGGTTTCTGTCGAGGTAGGATTCGTCTTGGCGGCGGAGAATGTGTCTCTCGGCGCCGCGGATAAAGACGCCCGCTGGAGGAAGAAGCGCAGTCTTGCTGCCCTCGGTGGTGGGAATGTCGCGAAGAATGCAGCCAACGCCGCCATCATTGAGGATATAGCCGAGACCAAATTTGTTGGTGTAGTCTACCCACTTGACAACGATGTGAGGTGGTGATGGCGTTACGGTCCTGGAAGAGATGATGGCCATGGAGCGCGCGTTGAGCGCACGCTCCAGCTCTGTTTCTAGCCGGCGAAGGCGTTCCAGAATGACATCGGGGTTGGTGCCAGTGACCTGGCTGGGTTTTTCGAGGGGGCTGAAAAGAGTGGCGGTATGTATAGAATCAGAATTATGCCGTGAGTGGCTTAGGCTTGCTGAAGAAGAAGCCGATAGAGTGCCTGTTAAAGTAGCTGAACGCTCAATGACATGAATGTTCGGTGCTGAGCGGACAGAAGGGAGCGCGGTACGGATCGACGGGCGCACGCTTCTGATAGAATCGGACGCTTCCTTGGGGCGTACTCCCAGTACATCTGTGCGGCTCTTGACCCGGGTGCTTTGTGAGAGTGGCTCTGTAGAGATGGGCTTTGGTGGTGGCGCAGCAGCTGGTCGGTTTTGGGCTCTTTGTTGAGCCGCAAAACTTTGAGGCGGTTGACGAAGAAGACTCGCCCTTTCAGACCCGGCTGTGGGCGCCACCGTGGGCGGCGCAGATGCAGACTGTTTCAAGCGCAGTTGCTGCTGCTCCTTGATCCAGTCGTCAAATGGCGTATAGACGATATCATCGGCTAGCGGAATGACTGGGGTAAGGCCGGCCTTTTCTTCGGCCGCCATTTCCTTCCAAATTTGCGTGTGAAGGACCTGAACATTGATCAAGGGGCCGATGCAGCATTCGCGGCAGAGCTCCTTGAAGTTTCGCATCGACTGTGTGCGCATGGCTGTGGGTAGACGGGAGTAAAACTCTTGTCTCTCCGGTGCCACTTCGCGTAAACGAGAGCTCATTTCGGATTCTCTTGGTGTGTAACCAATTGTGAAGAAGGCGTGCTGGATAATGGCGTCTGGCTCAGGTCGCTGCTCGGCATCCTCCAGCATGGTGGCCACGAGATCCTTGGCTTCATCACTGATGTAGCGGGTAGCGTCATTGACGGGCCACTCATAGTCGCGCTCTCTTGCGCGGCGATAAATCTCATCTGTAGTTGACGATTGAAAGGGGGGTTTGGAAGTGAACATGGCAAACCTATTAAGTTAGCAAAGTTGAGTGGGAATGACGGAACAACACCTACATGATGATGCCTAGTGACCAGATATCAACCATGTGATCGTGACCCTTTTTGCCCTTTTCCAAGATTTCAGGTGCAATATAGTTTGGAGTTCCACAAAGTGTTGTGCGACGAATGGTGTGCATATCCCTGCCCGTAACAAGGAGCGCAGCGAGACCAAAGTCCCCAATCTTGGCATTCATCTGAGAATCCAGGAAGATGTTGCCCATTTTCAAGTCTCTGTGAATTATGCCCTTGCTATGCATATATTTAATGGCGCCGGCAATCTGTACGGAATAGAATCGCACTTCAGGCTCCGTTAACCCCTTGCGGCGCTTGACCATGTCCATGAGCGAGCCATTGGGGCAGAGCTCGAGCACAAGGTAGGTGCTGTTTTGAAACGAAAAGGCGCGCCAGAACTGGACAATGTTCTTGTGCTTCATCTTGGAGTGTATTTGAAGTTCAGTTTGAAACTATCTTGTATAAGCCTTTGTTTGTACTTTCAGCCGACTTGATAAGCATACCTTTTGCTCCATCTTGGCCGGCATGTGACTCTTGACAATCTTGAGGGCATAGACTTTATTGGAGGGCTGTAATTGGCCGCTGTAGCAAATGGCGAAACCGCCTTTGCCGAGCAGCTTGCCGGTATGGTATACGGCGCCATCGGGGCGTTCGTTGGACGAGGGCTCAAAGACTTCGGGAGGTGGCGGCGGGGGATGCTCCTTGTCTTTGGCCGCCTTGAGCTGGGCGGCTGTTTTGGTCTTGACGTCGGCGGGCTTGGGCATGCGCTGGGCATTGGCATCGCGGGGCGACAGCGCGTCGAGGTCGGCGCCCCTAGCTACGAGCCGATGGGCCATGGCTGCGCAGATTCGCGTTGTTCGAGGCAATGTCGTCGGTTTGCTTGCTGTGTGTTAAACAGCTGCTGCAGAGGCACGCACAATTGGCATACGTTGCAGCAAGAAAGGGCGGCGAGGGGTAAAGCAAAAACTGTCAAACAAGCGCTGAAGCAAGATGGGAAAAATAAAGTCTAGAAGATGACTCTGTGGATCACCATGGCCTGGTGCTGGAGATCTATGTCATGGTTGCCCCGTGGTTTGTGTACTTTTTTGACATTTGGTTGCTGTTGGCAACGGAAATGGGACGACATGACTGGCTGGGTCTAGCTGTATGTGGGGACGGTCCGTCTGCGAAATGGGTGGCAGCTGGCAGCTCGAACGGCCCCACTTTGAGGGGATGACTACGTTTGAAGATGGAATTTGTTGAAGATTACCCATTGTGCCCAGCCATTCCGTGACGAAATTCGAGATGGTGCCTTTGCCGCTGTTTAAGCTCGGATCGCTGTTTCTAAGGCACATTTCCAAATATGGCGCGGTACGTCTGCGCAGCTCCCCGAAGGCACCAACATTTAACCCCGCGGACGCGCGAGTGCTGACCCTACGACATTGGTAGAACCGAATCAAGAAGCAAGCCCACGACCATGCCCGCTTCCGCGCGTTTGCCGCTCGGTACGGGCAGATGATGCACCAGCTCAACATGCGCATGTCGGTGGCCCTGCTGCGGGATCCGGAGGCGGAGCGGCGCGCCAAGGAAAAAGCCGAGGCGCCGACGGTAAAGACGGAGGCGCAGACAAAGCGCGACGAAGAGGCGGCGGCCAAGGAAAAGGAGAAGAAGAAGACGACGGCAGGGCCGGAGACGGCGGGGACGGCCAAGGCAACGGCGACGGCGACGACGACACCGACGTCAACGGCAGCGACAACGACGCCGAAGCACCCGACAAGGCGGCGGCCGCAGCCGTTTCAAAACATCTGGACGCGCAAGTTCCGGGCGCTGCCCGAGGAAAAGGCCGTGGACCTGTTTGCGGACGTGGTGGGCGACACGTTTATCCTGGGGGTGGCGGTCGCGCTGATCCTGTATGAGTACTGGCGGGGGCAGCAGAAGCCGGACAGCAACAAGGAGCGCATCGAGGAGCTGGAGCGGCGCGTCGAGGCGCGCGAGGCGGCGCTGCGCGAGGCCGAGGCGACGCACCAGCAGCGGTTCGAGACGCTGGAGCAGGCGCTGCGGGCGCTGCGTGATCCCAAGACCAAGAAGCCGCTGGTGCCGTCGCTGCAAGGAGCGGCGCCGACGTCGTAAGATGGAATGTTGGGCGATAGACTGATTTTTTTTCTGGCATTCTAGATGGTGTGTATATCTGTATCAAATAGAGCCTTGTACATAGAGTGCAAAGCACCCAACTCTTCCCCCCCACTCCCCGCACGATAAATAGAGGCGGCCGTCTACGATCTACGTTGCTCAAGTCACAAGAAGAGCAATCAAAAGGAAACACGGGTCGGATGGGAAGAATGCTGTGGGTGGTGACACAACGATCTGGCAGGGTCCGTCCGGATCGACATCCACGCTGGTGATGAGCTCACTGACCAATAGGTGGGCCATGCACGGGGGTAGGACCAGCTGCAACAACTACCGAAGTGCGGGACAGCTTGGACGGGACGAGCCCAGTTCCATTCACGCGACCGTAATTTAATTATGGTCTTTCAGCCGCAAGCCCGAAGAGATAAACGACCCTACGAGTCAATAGCGTGCTGCTGGGCAGCCCAGCCAAACGTCGGCCCGCCGCCCAGGCTGCATGCACTCTGGGGCCGTCACCCGTCGCAAGGATGCGGAATCCTTCATGACGCAAAGCCGAGCTCGCCACAAAAAATCCCCAGCCCCGGAACTTTTTGGATGGTAGACGCCACTATGCAGTTGGCATCACATCTTGGAGGGGAAAAAAAGAAGAAGAAAAAAAGGACAGGCGATACTCCAAAGAAGTCGGCTGCTGGGTTGCTGGGGGTTGAGGGTGGCGCTTTAGGTGTGGTGGAGCTCTGTGCAACGTTGACCAATGAGGTGTGCCGTAGAGCCGCCGGACTTCCCAATCGGGAGCGGAGGCTTGACGATGGGATTTGGCGTGCA
Source organism: Samsoniella hepiali (assembly GCA_001455915.2). Classification (NCBI taxonomy): domain Eukaryota; kingdom Fungi; phylum Ascomycota; class Sordariomycetes; order Hypocreales; family Cordycipitaceae; genus Samsoniella; species Samsoniella hepiali. Next base: position 1,223,741 of record LNDK02000103.1, on the reverse strand, counting down.
GACGGGAAAGAGGGAAAAAAGAGGGGTAGCTCTTTTTCGCTCTTGGAGAGAGAGAGAGAGAGAGAAAAAATCCTGGTCGGCGGTATTGTGGTGCTCTTTATTAATAGAAATGGGCAAGGAAGAGTCTGTGGGCAAATGTGCGGTGACGGGGGCAGGAGAGGAGTAACAGCTCGTCATTTTTGAACGGTTCGCCAGTCGGGGCGTGGAAGCAGGTTCCATGAATAGCTCGGTCTCGGCACTTGGCCGGGGACGACGCTACTGTAGTATTTACAACAGGCCATGGACTCTTGGAGTGTAACAGCGGCCACTGTTTATTTGCCTAGGTTCTTCAGGTGTGGTTTGGTTCCTTGTTCGTAGATGAATCATGACGGGCCAAGAAGGAGCGGTCTGTGGTTGAAATAAGAGCCGTTTACCCCCCCGAAAAAGTCAATTGCACAAAGGAAGGAAAAGAAGACGCATGTCTTGCGAAAAGAGACGGGCTGTGACCATGCCATCCCACACAAGTCACAGTCAGCGGAAAGGGTCGCAGACACTTGCAGACAACTTGCAGACACTTGCCATGCTGGACCAGGGGGGCTGTTGTTGCCGCCACACCCCATGTCAACATTCGTCAAGCCAGAAAGAAAAATCCCCACACGACCCTCGCCAATAACAATGCGTGGCGGGGGGGTTGGAGGGTTGGAGGCTGGAGGGGCCTTTTCCAAAACTCGGCATGCTTCATGTTCGGGCCGCACTGCCTGTGGTCGAAGAAGAAGAGGAAAACGCGCGCCTGCTGCTGCGGTGGCTTTCTATTTGAGAAGGAAGATGAAAAAAAACAACAACAGAGACCAGGCCAGATGATGAAAAGAGAAACAGAGGACAGAAATAGCCGAGGGTCTGTTTGAAAGAGGGCGGCTGGCGTTTAACACGTAAAAAAAGTCACAATGGGCGCACAACAGGGGCGGAGGGAGGACGGAGCTTGTGTTGTGTGTGAGGAAGTGTGAGGAAGTGTGGGCGGCTAGCTGAGGAGCAGCACGTTTTGGCAATTGTACCTGGCAGAGCCTGTGGTCATTGTCGAGTACCTAAAAAAAGGAATTTGACTTTTTTTTTTTATTAAATCTGCACCACCCCCTCCCAACCTCTTCTTGTAGGTCAATATCTTGGTGTCCGTCTTGTGGTGGTGTGGTTGGCCCCGGGGGCTGGCGGCCACTTACAACACCAGGCCAACTATGCAGTTCTCTTGCCCCCCCTGCTTCCCGTCGTCTTTCCTCGAATTAGAACCCCCCGTCTATAAAAAAAAAAAAAAAGGCCGGGTTACACCACACCTACACACACACACACACCCCCTCCCCTGGTCCCGAATCTGCATGTGTGTGACCCCTCCCTCTCCCCCTGGTCTGCGGCCGCGTGATTGGCCCCGTCCCCATCGTGTAACCGCCGAGCCCAAAATCGGCCGGGCCTTGGAAGCCCCCCCCGTCCGCCGCCGTCGCAACACACAACACTACACACCCAGATGGAAATCCAGAAACAGAGAGAGAGAGATGCACACACAAACAGGGACAACCTTTGGTCTACTCTTGTACTGTTCGGTTTGGAATGGCATCAATCAAATCATCTGGCCACCATGTGCGCTGGTTACGCCGGGGGGGGACGCATGTCCTCCCTCTCTCGCGTAAACCGCACACCTGACCTTGGATCTTGTCTTTCTTTCTTTCTTTCTTTCCTTCTGCTTCCTCTTCCATGCTTGTTCGTCTTTGCGGTTAGAGGTTTCTTTTCTTTTCCCCCACACCCGGTCCCCCTCTCGCCAGCCGCCGCCGCCGCATTGAACCACTAGCCCCAGAGCCAAGCCCCAAGGTGTCATTCGCTGTCCCAGGCGGCTGTAGATTACAAGGAACAAGAAAATAGAACGCTTACAGTTGCATGACATCTTTTTCTACATACACCTTCCCTCCCCTCCCCCCTCACGCTAAACAGATAGTCCGGTTTGTCCTCCGGCGCGAGAGAGAACCGGGGGTGGTGGTTTTTTTTCTCTTCCTGTCGTGTACACAAGTCTTAAAACGCCCTACTCCCTTCACCACCAAAACCCTCCTACAACCTCAAACCCCCCCTCGACGTCCACCGCATTACAATAACTTAGCCTCAACACCAAGCCCCCCCCCGGACACTTTTTATTTCCTTTTCTTCTTTTTTCTGGACAATTCAATCTCACCAACAAACATCCAAAACAGTCTTTGCGACCAAGCTACTGCCTCAGAAAACACCCCGACTCCTTTGCTGCCGTCCGATCTTTGCGCCATCTTCATCTCGCCTCTTCTCGACGAACAAGACGAACAAGACGAAAAAACGGATACCAAGAGAAATAAGAAGCCCCAAATCAAACGGCAGATGCCCACCCTGTCGCATACATGTCTGCTATCCTGAGACGAAGACATCGCCATCATCGCCACCACCACCACCGCCGCTCCACCGGGCCAACCTCGCCGCATAAGCCCGTCGCCGCCGCCGCCGGGACAGCCTCTCTCCAGGCCCTGATACAACACCACCTACACCCTCGCCCTATGTAGGGCGGTTTCGGGTGTGCCTATTATTTCCAGCCAGCATCTCCATCACAAATAAGAAGAGAATTTCTTATTGCGTCGCCGCACCAAAAGAAACCCCACCAACCCGTCGCCGCTTGTTCCGTCCGGCTTCGACTATTGCCGGGGGCACAAGGCGAAACCGCGCCAGCAAGCAAACCTCAAACAAGAACCGATTCGGACCACCACCCTCCGCCTCCTCCTTCCCCCCTCAAGCTTCGAATAAGAGTCTTGGGGGACCCAGCCCCAGATCGGAAAGAAAAAAACGTCCACTCTTCCTTTCTTTCATCTGTACTTTTTTTCATCTGAAAAGTTCAGAAGACTGAAATACCGTAGAGCGGTAGTTTTTTTGGGCTGGCCCCTTGTCGATTTTCCTTTTTTTTTTATTATATACGAAGCGATTGTTCTTTATATATATTCCGTTTTGGACTTCCTGTTTTCGGAAGACACAATTATAATTTGGAGCCAAAGCAGCAACAATGGGCAGACTGATCAAGAACCACTTGGGACGCCTCATCATGATGACGGCAGCGACTTGTAAGTCACCACCATGCCCCTTTTCCCAAAGGGAGCCTATTCAATTAGGAGCACTGTTCAATTGAGAATACCATACTAACACCTCCCAAGACCAAGTCGCCGCCGCCGTCTCCGGCTTCCTCTGGCCCAAGATCTTCTTCGACTTTGCCACCAAGAACCTCGACGGCGCCGTCAAGCCCGTCCCCGTCCTGCAAATCGTCAACCTCCTCTTCGGCCTCGGCATGCTCGCCCTCGAGTGGCCCCTCGCCGCCGTCGCCGGCACCAGCCTGCACCGCTCCTTTGAGTTTCGCCTCATCTTCCTGCCCCTCACCATCCTCACCTCCATCCTCATGTACCAGTCCACGAACCCGGCCATCTACTACTTTATCGGCCTCGGCGTCTATTTCTGGGCCTATAGCGAAGGCGAGGTACGTTTTTTTCTTTTCTTTTTTGGACTTTGTGCCATTTTTTTCATGACTAACACGGACCGCCAGATAATATGCGCAAAGCCCTGGACGTTGCCTCAACGGTTGCCACGGACTGGCCTCTCGAAAGTATGATTTATTATTTGCATTTCATTTTCTTCTTTATACAAATCCCAACTCCCCCCCTTTTTTACTTTATTCGACTATCACGTCAATGGGGCGAGGGGGGGACGTTGCTGCATTTTTGGGGCGTCTCTACAATATTTCTTTTACCGGTGGATAGCGGTCAAATCTTGCGGAGTCTCGGGGAGGGTAGTTTATCTGTAGACAGGCAAACATGTGTACAGCGTTCAGACCCCAAAGGTCAAACTAGGTCAATTCCATTTTTTTTTTGCCTCGTTTCATAGTCCCTTCTTTTTTTTGGTCTCTTTTCCATTTTTTCTAGCATTTGGCGTCGCGACAGTCTCATATCTCACCACCTGGTCAGCTTTGCGACTGTGCTCCGCTTTCAGCGCCTAGTTGAAACCAGCCCTGCCTCAACTTCGTCGCACCTCAATCATGCGCACAACAGTAGCGTGTTTTCATGAGCTTTGCTCTCATAGTCACTGCACATATCGTTCATGGTAAAGTAATGCCTTTCAATGGCTGTTTCGCTGGTTTTGATTGCGGCTAGCTACGGCCCTAGTAACAGAACCCGTTACGCATGCTTCTCACGTGGCTACATTCGACATCATCATAAAAATACATAATTAGTTGCCACCCCATGCTGAAACCCTAAAATAACATTCGTCGTGCGCTGTAGCAGTTCCATTTCCGAAGTGCATTGGTATACATGAACCCTTTTCTGCTTGTGGTGTGTTGGACACTGCGCCCTGCCGCTCTGACTTTCACGCTTCGCCTCGTCTATTTGGCGTGCATGGAGCTCATGGAATCGTTCTTGGGCCCTTGACGCGCGGGCATCTGTCACACAACAAGTCAGTCCATGGTCATGGTCATGGTCATGTGCATGCTGCGTTGGGGTCGTCTTACCTCAGACTGCTGCAGGTTGCCCTTGTCAAGAATCTTCTTAATTACTTCCTCCTCATCCTCTGTGTCGAATTCGGTAGCGAGAATATTCTTGGGGGCGGCGTCAAGCTGACCCTGGGCGCCGTGCCTTAAAGGTGGTTAGCAAGCACAATCAAGTGCGGGGTAGCTCTCATGACCTACTTGTTGGTGAGGAAGATGCGGAACGACGAGATAAAGTGAGCCATGGGAATGCTCTTGTCAGTCTTCCACTTGTTGTACGTCTCGACATCGTCAATGAAGATGATGAAGTCATCGTTGCTGCCCTTGTAGTGGCACTTGGTCTGGATGGTTTCGCCGCGAGTCATCTTGACGCTTTGGTGTTGCAGAAAGTCGCGTGATGCGCTGGGGTATAGCATTAGGAGCGTTGTTGGACGTCTAGGTCGTGAGAGTCTTGTGAGAGTTGGTAATATAGTTCACACACGGGCTGAGGAAAGATGAAATTGATGGAAGAAGGAAACGGGCTCAATCAGCCGGCAGCAAGACGCATTTATAGAGCCGAAAGCTTGTTGGAGCGGGGAGCTGCTTCCAAGCGACGACGTCATCGTGATTGCTATGGTGGACCCTGAGATGTCACGCCGCTGCATCGAGCCAAGTACCCCCGCACCTATATCAGCCCACAAGGTACTTCTCACCGGTACTTGCCTGGCCGCGACATGGCCCCGCCAACAACGGGTGCCGCCCAAAGTACTGCACACAACGTCATCATCCTCACTTCACCTCACCCGCCAGGGACAAGGTGAATCAATTCTTCCACCCCTGTCAGGTACAGTCATGTTTTCTTGGTAGAAGTCGGTAGAAGAAACCGCGGAGAAAACCCGCTCCTCGGCGTGCTATTGCTATTCTAATTCGCTAGTATACAACCTTAATCTACTCAGAGCCCCAGCCCCAGCCCCAGCTCCAGCTCCAGCTCCAGCCAGCTCCCCTCATCCAAAGATGCCACGAAGGCTGCGCCCACCGCAGTCTCGCTCTCCGCGCCAAAGACTCCGACCGCCCTTCTCGGCCAACCTGTCCGACCTGCCCAAACGGGTCTTGAGCGACCTGGACCTGTACGTTTTGGGCCTGGCTTCAGACCTCAGCTTCAGACTGAATTTGGAGTCTGCATCGTCACTGCGATCGTCGTCTGCTGAAAAAGTATCTGATCGCGCGCGTTGCTTCGTCCCGCTAGACTTCCTGCCAAGGGAGCTGGCAAACCCTGATGCACCAAACTTTCGCATTACAGATGATGCCGACACCCTCATCAGCTGTTCCGACCGTGATCGTGCTGACATGCCGGGAAAAGGCAGCGCCTAGCGGCTCCAGACATCCGACACCAACACTTCGAGCCGGGCCCGTTCGCTGCGATCGGGTGCCAGAATCGGAGTCCTCTGCGTCGAAAGCAGAGACTGTGAACGATTAATGGGCAAGGAAGGTGAAGTACTGTCCTTGACACTTGTGTTCTTTAAATTGACTTGATTGTTCGGCAATCTCGCACCAAGCGTAGTAGCGCGATGAATCGAGATGCGCCGTGCAACCGATCCTGATCCGTTAGTCCCGTTACATTCCGTGGGCCATCGGCGTATTTACCTGGCTTTCCAAAAACGGATCCAAAGCTCTTGATATCTAATGCCAAAGTGGTGTATGCGTCGACTGCGCCGTCGTCTTCATCTTTGGCGCTGCTTGCCAGGTGTTGCCGCCATTCTGATTCTTCCCGTGCCGTACAGGCCGTCATGATAACCTCGTATAATTGATGATCGCATTCAAATACTATTTTCCACGAAAAGGGGGCGGTATGGCATTGCAAGCCTGGCAAGTTAGCTCTGGTTATGGTAGGATGGAGTAAACTTACCTCGTCCATCGTCTGTCTCTTCCAATTTAGCTTTATGAACATTGATGCAAGCTTTAATATCGTAAACAGCATCCACTTTTCCGGCAGTGGCAATGCAAAACACATCTCTGTAAAGTAGACATATCATGTACATGCCATCAATAGCTCGGGGTCCTTGCCAGCAGACATGCAGCACCCCACAGAGTCGAATCTGTCCGAATGCACGAATGTGGCTTTTGGAAGAGGAATCAAGTTTCTAAAAAAGTTAGCAGGAGCTTGATGCGAACGGCGGTGGGACATACCCTTCCGGGAAAGGCAAGCCGGTCCTGCAAGATCCACGTATGCTCTAGCCGGGCTTTGGTGTTTGCATCATCAGTCGCTTTGTTGATGATGGAGGTAGCCTCGCGTAGGCGAATGAGAGAGCTTTCGACTTCCATGTGGGAATTTGGACAGTCACACACGGGTGTGTTCTTGAGAAGCTCTGCAAATAGCAGTGGATATCGACAGACGCGTTGTATGGGCTGACTGGTTAGCGCAGATTAGAAGCATATTGTAGCCGTACGTACTTTGATCATTAGATCATGAAGGGTATACGATTTTCGCATTCCGCGTTGTCTGATGGGATGCAGCGTAGATGCTAGTGCCTCGATGCCTCGGCGGCTTTCGCTTGCGTCTGGCAAGCTCAGCACCATTTTTTCATGTCGCGCGCCGTATTCTTCATATACAAAAAATCGCTTGACCTGTCACCAATTTAGAGAAATGCGTTACTTGGCAATGAATCCTAACACCTACCTTTTGAGAAAAGATTTTGGCCACTTGGGCGACAGTCTGGGGCTCAGCTAGCATATCTGGTCGTCCAAGGTCCACGCTTGTCCAGCGTCGGTGGCCTTTGGGCCCCGTATCGGCATACGAGTACTCAGAATAAGGAACCGCGCGATGAAGCTCTCCCAAAACCTCGTCATGGAGGCGTAGAATTTCGGACAGATTTTGGTGGATGGCTAGCCGGAGCGAATCGTGGTCGGGACAGGCAGCAAACGTCGTCACATATACATTCATCAGCAGCCGGAGATCGCCAATGTAGCTTTCTTCCGTCTGAATCAGCTCCTCTAGTATACGTCGCCGACGGAGAGCCCTCTCGATGGAAAACCTGTCTGTCGGAGTCATGCGTCCTATGCTCTCCTCGGAGGATCTTCCCAATGGCGTTCGGATAGACCGACCAGTCGATCTAGCGATCCTTGTGCTCGAGATGCTGACAGTGGCACTTTTGACGCCGGTTACGAAACCGAAAGAGGAGCCAGACGATGAATCGCGGTGAATTAGTTGTGGTCTGCCGTTGAGATCGACAAGCAAGGCCGGCGTTTCAGCAGCTACAAGGTGCTTTTGGATTGTGCGTCGACGGAGGGAAGACATCCATCTCGAGAAGCGACGAATGGGCTGCACGGTAACAATCTGGCTGGCATCGTCGGAGCTGAATCGAGACAATGCATCTTGATAGGAATATTCGCTATCGGTTGATCCTGGCAATGCAATTGATTCGGGATCACGGTCTTGTCCAAAATTGCACTGGCAAGGCTCTTCGACGGAGGATTCACTGGAGGGCTTGGTGTCGTCGGAGGAGCGCTCGAGGGAGGAGTCTGTAGAGGTCATTCTGGCCCAAGAAAGAGGAAGATTCAAAAAAGCTCCAAAATGCCAAAATTGCACGTCTCAGACTGCACGAGATGGGAGATGGCTGATGCAGCTGGCGGTCATGGTGTTGACGGGCCGTTGGTGAGCTACAGAGTGAGAATGACCAAGTACTGGCGTGCAGGTGCTGGCGGCCGCGAGGGAAGGAAGACGCTGTAGGGTCGGCCAGGCAGCGATGCAGGTGCGCCTACATTTACAAATCAGCCCACTGCCATGGTCCATGGCCCATGTGGCATGGTGCATGTCCCGCCACATCTCATATCTGGCAGCTTGCATCTCGCATCTACCATACACCATTGCCCTCGATCCTTCGGCTGCTGCCGATAGAGTTCCCTCTAGCCTCCAGGGGCAGCGCTAGCCAGGACGGGATTGGCGGGCGGCGGATTCTCGGGGTTGGCCACTGAGTAATATTTTTTTCCTGAGCAGGTCCTTGGCGGCGCCTTCAGGCACTTTCAGGTACTTCAGCACCCCATGCAGATCTTTCCAGGCGCTGCGACGTCCCCTGCAGCCACTAACCCCCCCCGAAAGCTAGCGCGTTGGGGTCGTCTGCGCCTTTCTGGCCCGGCCAGACAGGCCGAAGTGGGCCAACTCATTGGTCAAGCACCAAACTCAAACGAACACGTACAGCACTTTTCGGGGGGCAATTTTTGGGTGACAGAGTCCAAGAAACTACTGCATACACAGCCACGTGGGGCACGCAGCCTGACAAATCTAGGCCATCTCACGCTTCCAAACGTGAGAAGTCTTCTTTTCCCTTGTTCATCGTCAGTCAGCTTTTGATTCATTCGTTCCCGTCACAGGCTCCTGTTTCAATTGGTCCCGAGCCTCACACGACAAATCACCAACGCCGCTGACCATCGCCGACTCGCCGACACGCCGATTCGTCTGCGACGCCAACGCCATGGAGAGCGCCTTTGCTACACCCATCAAAAAGGTGCTCGCCAACTTCAACGTCAATGACCACGATGGTCTGACTGACAAGCAAGTTGCCGAGCTCCGTTCCAAACATGGCCGCAACTGTATGCCCATCTTTGCCCATCTTCCTCCCGTCGCCGCCTGTACTGACCATCGCAGCGATCCCCGAGGACCCGCCCACCCCTCTGTGGGAGCTCATTCTAGAGCAGTTCAAGGATCAGCTGGTCTTGATTCTGCTTGGTTCTGCCGCCGTGTCCTTTGTCCTCGCCCTTTTCGAAGACGAGGGCGGCTGGAGCGCGTTTGTTGACCCTGCTGTTGTGAGTTCTCTCCCGCCCCGCCCCGTCAGCGACGAACCAAACTAATTTCTAGATCCTCACCATTCTTATCCTCAACGCTGTTGTCGGTGTCTCGCAAGAGAGCAGCGCCGAAAAAGCCATCGCCGCCCTTCAGGAATACTCTGCCAACGAAGCCAACGTCATTCGAAACGGTGGCCACGTCTCGCGCGTCAAGGCCGACGACCTGGTCCCCGGTGATATCATCTCCATTTCTGTCGGCGACCGCATCCCGGCCGATTGTCGCGTGATTGCTATCGAAAGCAACAGCTTTTCTGTCGACCAGGCCATTCTCACCGGTGAAAGTGAGAGTGTTGGCAAGGATGCCAGTGCCGTCATCAAAGACGACAAGGCTGTCCTCCAGGATCAGGTCAACATGCTCTTCTCTGGTACTACCGTTGTCGTCGGACGCGCTCGCGCTGTCGTTGCCTTGACCGGCTCCAACACTGCTATTGGTGACATTCATGAATCCATTACGGCTCAGATCTCGGAGCCTACTCCTCTTAAGCAGAAGCTCAACGACTTTGGCGACAGCCTTGCCAAGGTCATTACCGTGATCTGCATCCTCGTCTGGCTCATCAACATTCCCAATTTCAATGATCCCAGCCACGGAAGCTGGACCAAGGGTGCCATTTACTATCTCAAGATCGCCGTCTCCCTCGGTGTCGCTGCCATTCCCGAAGGTCTCGCTGTTGTCATCACCACCTGTCTCGCTCTTGGCACCCGCAAGATGGCCGCCAAGAATGCCGTTGTTCGCAGCCTACCCTCTGTTGAGACTCTTGGTAGCTGCAGCGTCATTTGCTCCGACAAGACTGGAACTCTCACTACCAACCAGATGAGCGTCAACAAGATTGTCTACCTCAACGACGCTGGTAAGGACCTGATTGAGCTCGATGTTGAGGGTACTACCTTTTCTCCCAAGGGTGACATCCGAAGCAACGGCAAGGTCGTCAACAACCTGACTGAAAAGTCGAGCACCATTCAGCAGGTGGCCGAGGTCGGCGCTCTCTGCAACAATGCCCACCTGGCCTATGATGACAAGACGGGAACCTACTCCAGTGTTGGCGAGCCCACCGAAGGTGCTCTCCGTGTCCTCGTTGAGAAGCTTGGCCCTGTAGCCCCCGCCGGTACTGATGTCCATGAGGCTCTCCACTACGCCAGCGCCAACTTTGAAGAAGACCTCCCTGTTCTGTCCACCTTTGAATTCTCTCGCGATCGCAAGAGCATGTCTGTCCTCGTCGCCGACGGCAAGAAGAAGAAGCTTCTTGTCAAGGGTGCTCCCGAGTCCATCATTGACCGCTGCACTCAGGCTGTCGTTGGTGCCGATGGCAAGCGTGTTCCCCTTACTAGCAAGATATCTGAGGTCCTGATGAAGGAAGTTGTCGACTATGGTAACCGTGGGCTGCGTATCATTGCCCTTGCCAGCATTGATGACGTATCCAAGAACCGCCTCGCCTCTACCGCCAAGACCACTGAGCAGTACGCTGAGCTCGAGCAAGACATGACTTTCCTCGGTCTTGTTGGTATGCTTGACCCTCCTCGTCCTGAAGTCCCCCGGTCTATCAAGCAGTGCAAGGCTGCTGGAATCCGCATCATCGTCATCACCGGTGACAACCGCAACACCGCCGAGAGCATTTGCCGACAGATTGGTGTCTTTGGCGAGAGCGAAGATCTCACTGGCAAGAGCTACACTGGCCGGGAATTCGACAACTTGAGCCCTGGCGAGCAGCTCGAGGCCGCCAAGCGTGCCTCCCTGTTCTCCCGTGTTGAGCCTGGCCACAAGTCCCGCCTGGTTGATCTGCTTCAGTCACTTGGTGAGGTCGTTGCCATGACTGGTGACGGTGTCAACGATGCCCCTGCTCTGAAGAAGGCTGATATTGGTGTTGCCATGGGCTCTGGCACTGATGTCTCCAAGCTGGCCGCCGACATGGTCCTTGCCGACAGCAACTTTGCCACGATCGAGGTCGCAATTGAGGAGGGCCGCTCCATCTACAACAACACCCAGCAATTCATCCGCTACCTCATCTCTTCCAACATTGGTGAAGTCGTCTCCATTTTCCTCACTGCCGCTCTTGGCATGCCCGAGGCCCTGATCCCCGTTCAGCTTCTCTGGGTCAACCTGGTTACTGATGGACTTCCCGCCACTGCTCTTTCGTTCAACCCTCCTGACAACGACATCATGAAGCGTCAGCCTCGCAAGAGAGACGAGAAGCTGATTGGCGGCTGGCTGTTCTTCCGCTACCTGATTATCGGTACCTACGTTGGTCTTGCCACGGTTGCTGGCTACGCCTGGTGGTTCATGTACTACCCCGCTGGCCCCCAGATTAGCTTCTCGCAGCTTTCACGCTTCCATCACTGCTCGACTGATTTCCCGGAGATTGGCTGCCAAATGTTCTCCAACGAGATGGCGAAGTCCGGCTCTACTGTTTCCCTGTCTATCCTTGTGACGATTGAAATGTTTAACGCCATGAACGCCCTTTCCTCGAGCGAGTCCCTCTTGACCCTGCCCCTGTGGAAGAACATGATGCTCGTCTATGCCATTACTCTGTCGATGGCCCTGCACTTTGCTCTGCTTTACACTCCTGTTCTACAAACTCTGTTTGCCATCGTGCCCCTCAACCTGGCCGAGTGGAAGGCTGTGGTTGTTATCAGCGCCCCCGTCATGTAAGTTGTCTGATTCTCTCTGCCGTTGATACGCATGCTAATTTGGTTAGTCTTCTCGACGAGATTCTCAAGTTTTTTGAGCGCCAGTTCTTCATGCAAAAGATTGCTCCTGTGGCCAAGAAAGAGGCCAAGAAGAACCTATAGACATAGACTAGCACATGCTGGACATAGATAGGCACATTTGGTAGAATATAAAAGTCTTTGAATATCTATTCGTACATGCTTTAATCCTGGCGGCCCTTTAGTAATCTCTTGGTAATCTTGCCCTTCTCAATAATGTACACGTGGGCACCCCAGCCGGACAAGGCATCTCTATCAACGGCACACAGCAGCGCCTGGGAAATGGTCTCAAAAAGCGCATCGGGTTCCTAATTTGTTAGCAGTGACCAAGACGACAGCTTCTGCAAGGCATCAACGTACCAGGTCAGGCTCGTATAGACCCTCGCACATGCCAAAGAGCTGATCCGAAGCAGTGCCGGCGACGATGAAGTCCTTGGCAAAGTCGATGCAGCCTATGCTATCAAAACCGCAGATAAACGGCTTTCCGGTTTTGGGGTCGAGGCCCGCGACGACGGGCGAGATGAAGTATGGGCCGAAGCGGCGCTCGTAAAGCGATGAGGAGACGAGGTTGGCAAAGGTACGGGGCGCAATGTCGCGCTCCTCGCGCAGGCGGTACATGTTGACCTTGTACCGGAAGAGGTCGCTGACGGTGCTGACATCGGTGGCGAGGCCGGTCAGACCGAGGAAGACGTCGCCGTACTGGAAAATTTTGGGAAAGTTGTTGGACACGGTGAGGGCCTGGAGACCAAGACGGAGATCGCAGGCAATGGCGACACAGTCCTTGCCGACCATGGCGACGCAGGCACCGCCATCTATCGAGTGGGTTAGTCAAAAGCCGTCGTGGATACGTTTTCGTTTCGCTGGGAATATGTAATCACTAACTGATCGAAAAGGGAGACGACTAATGGCCAGAAATATTAGCAATGCATGCGGTGACGACCTGGGGAACAAACGAAAGCTTACCATGGTGAGTATCAGAAGGGGGTATGTGGTGTGGAAACGCGGGCCTATATGTCGCACTGATGAGTTCGCAGACACGGGCGCTCTGCCAAATGGTCTGCGGCACGGATTGATGGGATGAGCGCGAGGAGATGAGGTTGAATGAAGCTCTTCGCGGTTGATGAAGCTAGAGCTCCCCAGCTCGCTCGCCAGTGAGCATAGGCAGCGCAAGGCAACACGACTGGCGCGGCCAGACCGGCAAATCTCCGCCTAAACCAACCACGTAAGCAGGCGCCGCCCTGTGCTGCCTGAGAGCGTGACCAGTACAGCACAACAGTGCGCTATAATTACAGCGGGCTGTGATTCACGCGCAGAACGGCCAAGCTTGTACCGCCACTATGGAATACCCCACGTCAAGCTCACAGCTGCCTGCGGATTATTCGAGAAGGCCGCCACAGTCACCTTAATCGTTACACCTTGCCAGCCAGCTAGCTTACTTATTACTTTAGCACCCAGCAAAGACACCTCGCAAGAATCGGTCGCTACATCGCTCATTCGACTGTTTTACCGATCCTACGGCTGCCATGGCGACGCATGTCGTTGTAATCGGCTCGGACCTGCGCCGTGCTACCATCAAAGTCACGCCAGGTACCTATCTGATAGATGTTTTGCAGGAGGCGTGCAAGAAGCTTAGCATTTCCAGCGACAGATATATACTCAAGTAAGTATTCTGCCCAGGGCACCTTTGCAGCCGTCGCTGACTGCCCAGACACAAGCAAAAAAACGTCGACCTCACGATTCCCTTTCGCACCTCCGGTCTCGTCGGCGGCGCCAAGCTCGAGCTCGTCCTAAAGTCCAACACGCCGTCCGCCGTGCAGATTGGCCTGCAGCTGCCCCAGCCCGAAGCCAAGGAGATCCCCGGCGGCCGCCTGATCAAGAAGCTCCCGTCCGACCTGACGCTCTGGGGCGTGCTGCGGCAGCTGGAGAGCGGCGATGCGAGCGCGGGGCGCAACATCAACATCACGGCGCGCGGCGTCGCCAAGACGAGCGCGGGCACGGCGTCGGGGGCCGGCCAGCTGTACTACGAGACGCCCATCCTCAACATCATGGGCCGCGACTACACGACGTTTGAGGACTTTCAAAAGACGCTGGCGCAGCTGGGCCACAACTCGGGCAGCGTGCTGATACGCCTGACGTTTAAGACGACAGACCAGACGCTGTTTGAGGCCATGGAGAGGATCAGTCAGTTCTTCAACGAGACGAGGGAGGAACCGAGCGCAGCGGCACCGCAGCCAGATGCGCCAGCTGCAGCGCAAGAAGCCCCAACGACAGCACAAGAAGCGCAGCCAGAGCAGGCGCCGGATACACCAATGGCCGATACACCACCCACTACCCAAGAAACTGCAGAGACAACTCCAGCAGCCGCTCCTCTATCAGAGTCAAAAGACCCCTATGAGCCTGTCGGTGTCTATCTCGCCCCCTCCAACAGCACACCCGCTGCGGCGCTAGCACCCGCAGAAGAAACCGACTTTACACCCACCGTGGCGCACGCCAAGCTTCACCAGAGCCAACTGCTGCAAAGTTCTCGCAACAAGCGCCTCCTCTCGGACAAGGAGCTCGAAGAAAAGGCAGCCGACGAGCAGGCCCGTGTCGCCGCCATCAAGTCGGTGCTCGTCAAGGTCCGCTTCCCCGACAACACGAGCAGCGACTGGGACGTGGACCACAGCCTGACCGGCGCCTTTCTCTACGGCGCCGTGCGGCACGTCATGTCGGACCCGGCGCTGCCGTTCCGCCTCGTGCTGCCGGGCAGCAGCGGCAAGAACGTCATCAAGGACGACGCGGGCCCGCGGCACACCCTCATCACCGGCTACAAGCTGCAGGGCCGGGTGCTCATCAACTTGGTGTGGGACGACGCGGTGCCGCCGGCGAAGCGCACGCTGCCGTTCCTCAAGGCCAATGTCGCCAAGCAGGGGCAGGCAATCAAGGTACCCGAGCTGCCAGTGTACGAAGAAGAGGAGACGGCGGCGGCACCTGCGCCAAACAAGGGGGAGAGTAGTGGATCGAAGACGTCGGGAGACGGCAAGGGTTCCAAGGTGCCCAAGTGGTTGAAGCTGGGCAAGAAATAGAACTAGCATGGAAGCATTAAGCAGGCGTTTTTACTTTTAGACAATTTTCAAAGAGTCAGTTTCAATGTCACAGTCATCACATTATACAGAATTCCAACGTTGATTGTACTGTGGTGATCATCACATCACGCAGAAAGATCCCAGCATTGATCGTAAAGTGGTGGTATTCAGCGCACGCCTTTGTGCAATGCGACAGATGCCTATGTAGCCCGACCGAACTCGATCAAATCCGTCTCAAGCCGTCGTTTTTTTGGTTGTAAAAAATCCCAAAATGAAAATCCCACGCCGTTGCAGTTACAAAAAGGTTCATTTCAAATGCTTCCGGGGCTTTTTGGTGGTGGTTTCGGGGTCGCCAGGGACTTTTTCCCATCGCGGCGTCTCCCAGTCGTCCTCGTCATCTCTCTCCATCGTTTTCCGTCACACATTGAAGAAATAAATTTAGTGAGCGGTACGGCGGGAGTCGGCAATGACGCTCTGGAGCTCGTCGACCTTTCTCTTGGCGCGGCCAAAGGTACCGAGCTGTGTGGATGTGTTAGCAATCTCTCTCTCCCAGGAAGACATCTGTGTGTCGGGCTTTTCAAGGGACAAGACGTACTCTCTTCTTGGCGAGCTTGCGGGCGCGCTTGTCGCGCGAGTTGCGCAGGAGCTCAATGACGCGGCGCTCGTAGGGAGCGAGGCCAGCAACCTCCTTGACGACCTCACGGACGAAAGCGGTGCGCTTGCTCAGGTGGCCCTTGGTGCGGGAGACGCGGGGCTTGACAACGCGAGCGGTGGTCTTCTATATTCCGGGAAAAAAAGAGTCGAATGTCAGCGTCCATCGTCTGCAATAGAGAGAAAGTTTCCATGATCCTCCACTCTCGTGAAAGGAAAGAAACTTTTGTGCAGAGATCCTCCACGAGGTGAGATCATGACAAAAAACGTACGTGACCCTTGTTGAGGCCGACGGCGAGGCCGGTCTTGGCAGTGGCTTCCTTGGCCATTTTGTATGATATTCCGTCGGTCGGGGGAAGTTGTCGAAGGAAGTTGTCGTCGGGTGCGGATGAGGTTCAAGGAAATTTCGAAGACCGCTCGGGAAACTGGAAATTCGCTGGGTGCTGTGGGGCAGAGTGATTTTTCGCAGTTGTGGGTCACGTGCACAGGGTAAGCGAGTGGCTTTTGGTGGCTGCAATACTAAAACAGCAACGCCAAGTCTTTATCTTATCGTTATCATGTATCGATAACGTCTTATCGGCCGTTCAAAGTAGTTGTGTTGGGCACTTGGAACCAACATGGGCGGCCGTAAGAAGAATTCGAAGGGATACTCTTCCCATGAGAAATCGAAAACAATAATTTTGTTAGCATGTCATTCATGGCTCATTCATGGCCTTTTGCTCAACCGGGCCTGGTCAAGCCTGTCCAGGAGACATCTGCTGACAGTGTAGTGGCAGTAGCACCAATGTGCTTGTGAATGATCAAAGGATCAATAAGATGAGAATGGTAGAATAAACAACTGCTTCTAGAATGTCAACGGAACTTCTATTGTTCGGGCTTGAATCATGTTGTTGCGTTTTGGAGGGTTATGATAGGCGCGGTAGCAAGTGTCCCACATCGGCACGGTCGCGGATAGAACTCCGGTAACACGAACAACACATCAACTACATGGAAGGAGGGGTATATCAGTCGCTTCTCTCATCAGGCCCAAAAACGTAACCCTGCTCATACTATACAACTGTTTCTGGATCGTGGGCAGTTGCATAACTTTTCTTTCTATCAAGCCAACCGCTGCGCCCAACATCGGATCCGCACGACCAAGTGCCCACAGTGTGGTATACCCAGTTACAAGGCACTGTACAGACCGGAGTCAACGTCAAAATGTCGATGAATGCCGAAAATTGCGCCCAAGTCCGGGAGGACTTCCCCAAACCTTTCCCAGACATCCCGGCCAATGTTGTGCAGCAATTCAACATGAGCGGAAAGGTCGTCGTGGTGACTGGTGCCGCTGACGGGCTGGGCTACGCCGCCGCCGAAGCCATGGCCGAGGCGCAAGGCAACGTTGTTTTCTGGTACAACTCGTGAGTGTCTTTGGGAACCTCCATCTTCACTATTTTGTGTATTAATATTCCTCGTTTTAGAAATGATGCCGCCATAACCAAAGCTGAAGCGCTGGGCAAGCAACACGGCGTCAAGACCGCCGCATACAAGGTTGATGGTTGGTATCCTCTACTCCTAGATGCAGCTTATTCTAACAGCTCGTAGTGTCGGATGCTACCCAGGTGGAAGCTACTATTGCCAAAGTGGTGGAAGACTTTGGCAAGATTGACGTCTTCGTTGCAAATGCTGGTAAGTTAGATCTCTTGTTCGGTGCAAACCCACGGCTAAACGAATTGCTAGGCATGGCCATCTCGAAGCCGATTCTGGAGCAGACTTTGCCCGAGTTTGACAAGCAAATGTCTGTAAACGGTACGTTAAACTGACTCCTCATTCCTTGGGCAGCTATTCCTGATGTTCCCGTGAACCAGTCAATGGTGTCGTATACTGCGCCAAGTATGTCGGAGAAGTCTTTAAGCGTCAGGGCTCTGGCAACCTGATCATCACGTCCAGCATGAGCAGCCACATTGTCAACGTCCCTACCGACCAGCCCATCTACAACGGCACCAAGGCCTTTGTCACGCACTTTGGCAAGTCGCTGGCCCGCGAGTGGCGCGATTTTGCCCGCGTCAACATTGTCTCGCCCGGCTTCTTTGACACGAAAATGGGCGCCAGCCCCGCCGCCGTCAATGAAGCCTACCGCATGGCTGTGCTAGGGCGCCAGGGCCACGTTAATGAGATCAAGGGCATCTTCTTGTATCTGGCGAGCTCTGCATCGTCTTTTATGACTGGGTCGGACGTTCTGATTGACGGCGGGTACGTTTTACCTTGAGCTGGCCAAATGATTACTCTTGAAATAGTAATTGACTTTACTGCCGTCTTATCTGCTCGGTATGTTGATTGTAAACAATATCTTTCGGTACCACCCGATCAGATATTGTGCTCCCAATCGGCAATATAGTTTCCCGGTGGTGTCACCCTGGCACCAGCCCGAACTACAGAGTGATGCGGTAGCCGCAGCACAAGAATGGTGACATGCAATAAAGACCTAACTGTACCTCCCTAATTCAACGATACACTCAAACACTCTATCTTTGAGCTCACCGCCGAAAGAACGTGGAACTTCGTATCCGCTCTTAACACAGTGTCCTTGAGCCACTCGCTCTCTAGCCCAACTTCGCGTCTGATGCAAAAACTATAAAGAGGTCACTTCTTCCTGGCGAACATCGAGTGTGTGATGATCCGGCACCTACACAGAACCAAGTCCTCTAACAATATCGCAACTAGCTCCAAGAATATGTCGCCAGAATCCAGGCTAGTCTTTGACGGACAGAATGCTGTTCGAAAATGCGGACTTGCCTATCTCCTGAAAAGGGAGGTGGAAGCCATGGAGTATGTTAGAGAGCACACGTCCATTCCAATTCCCAAGATTTTTCATGCTTGCGTGGATGAGACACTGAGATCAGGTGAAATGGTGAGAGACCATTACATACTCATGCAGATCATGCCGGGGAAGCGCCTCGATAAAGCTTGGCCGCAGATGGCGGATAACGCGCGAGCAAGGACGCGCCGGCAGCTCAAAGGCCACCTGGAGGAGCTGCATGGCCTCACTCCCCCGGCTGGCCAACCCGAGGTGGGAACAATCACGGGCGCCGGGGCCTACAACCATCGAAGCAAGCGGGGGCCCTATCTCCTCCCCCCGTACGCGTCCGTCGCTGAGTTTGAGAGCCACCTGCCCGACAAGATTGCGACCCGGCGACCGCAGCTCGCCGCCGAGTTTCGGCAGGCCTTTGCCGACCGCCGGGCCGAGGACCGCGGCGCCCACTTTGCCCACGGAGACCTCTCCTGGACCAACATCTTTGTCGACCAGAGCAGCGGCGTGGTGACTGGCATCACTGACTGGGAGACGGCGGGCTTCTGGCCGGACTGGTGGGAGTTCCACATGGCGCTGCTCGGTGATCGCGACAAGCGGCTGTGGTGGGTGAGGATCGCCTGCGATGTGCTGGAGAAGCGCCAGGTCGAGCGGACCTTAATGATTCAGATGGAGACGGCCTTGACGGAAATGGAGCGCGAGGACCAACGTCGTGCTTTGCCTAGATCAAGGGGTCGGAGGTAAAAGGAACAACCTTTAGAAAGGCACATAACCTCATCCAGCTCGAGCGTCAACACTGACCATCTATCAAGCGCAACATCAGTCCATAGATACAAAAGGCTTTAATAGAATTGACATGATTATATACATTTGAATACAGTTCATGAGTACGCTTCATTTCATGACCGCGAACTCCTCCCAGCAGTCCAGATTAGACAAGTCCACATCAAGCAGCTTCTTCCGCCACTCCGGCTTCAGCATCCCGTCCTCGTCATACGGCCGATGCTCTATCCACTCCACCCACAGCCCAATGACCCTGTTTGCTTCGGACAGCCGCACGTCGAAAAACTCTATGTGCGAGGCTCCGCACCCAGGGCACTGCTTCTGACGCTTGCGGCACTCTTGGAGCTGCTTGTGCACGAGGCTCTCCGCGCGCCTGGTCAGGCTCGTCTCGCTGCGACTCATCAGCTTGGGCTTGTAGCCGCAGCGGTATTCCCATTGCTTCATGCGTTTCTCGAGGTTGCACGAGAAGCCAATCTTGAGGTACGGGTTCTGGTGGGCGTCGGCGTCGGTGGACTTGAAAATGTAGGCAGAGCCAGTTGCGGAGAGATCCTTTTTTTCATTTGGCGAAAGAGGTTTCTTGATGATGTTCCGAATGGCTCGGTTGATTTGCTCTGGGGTACATGGCTTGCTGTATGGGACAAAGTTGTCTGCTGGGTCGGTGTCGTCTTGTACCCCGAGTGTTCCGAACCTGGCGGCGAGTTCTGAGTCTTCCTCTGGTTCGGATTCGGTAGTTCTCTTAGCTGCCTTAGCGGGTGTTGTGTGCGTGTCGATGTATATCGACTCGTGCGTGATTGTTATTTTGCTGATTGACGTTGTAGTGCGCCTGGCGACTCGTTTGCCCACGCAGTGCCGTTTTTCTGCCTCAGCAAATGCTGTTTCCCACGAGAACAAAAGCTCTGGTCCCTGGTGTTGGTGCAGTGCTTGGCACAGAACCAGCTGTGACAGCTGCTCCAAGAGCTCTTGGGCGGCGGCCCAGCTGCCCGCTGCCACAACCTCATTCAGCAGTTGTTGGATGCCGGTCACATTGGCCTTGCTGATTTGTTTCCTGCAGCATGTGCTCCGGGAGGTACTTCCTCGGCACCGGAGTGGCAACTCATCGGGCATACAAAGCGCCTCGCGCATCTTGTCAGCCGAGTTGGGCCAGAAGAGAAGAGAAGTGTTGTGCATCTTGATAGTAATACCGGGTTTGATGATGGCGGGGAATAGCGCCAGAACGCGGGGTGTACCACATTAAATAACGACAATAGCGAAGCTGGATCCTTCCAGGGATACGCTGATGGCAAGGCTATTTTAATCCGTTTTCTGGCACAGCCTGGGGTTGCGTCCTCCACACACCATTACAGGCATCAGCCCCGAGGCAGTGATATGCAGCCACTTTAACCTGCAGCCTCGACTACCCCGGCATGGGCTTTCATCATGTCCACGAAACACAATGCAGGTCTAAAAGGAAGCACAATACAAGTGTAAAAGGGTATAGACTGAGATTATCCGTCTTGAACAAAATGTGATTTTCTGAAGCCGGGTTTTATTCTAGTTGTAAAACTGCAACGAACAAGTTTTTCCACGTCCCCCTCAATTCTGCGCCGAGGAGGCTGACACGTTGGGTATGCCTGCATCCTTCGGGCACACCGAGGCGGAGCTGGCCGTAGTCGGCCGTAGTCGGTAGCCAATTTAGGAAAACAGTCTTCCTGATGGGCGGGGAACCTTTGCAGCCATATGAGTGAGACTGCAAGTTGCCCTGCCTCATGCACGCTTGTGGGAAGCTGTCTCATGATCCGCGCCACTTGTGTTTATAAGAGGCCTCTTGCGAGATGTTTCAGCCGCAGGGCCATGAAAGACGTCGCTAGTTTGTGAGTCCCCTCGAACGCAGATATCATCTTGTCGCTTGCTTGCTGGGGCGGTGCCTCGCTTCTGGTGCAGGAGCAGTTGAAGGTGCCGTGCGCGATTTAAACACTGCGGTAGAATGTAAAGATGGCACCATTTTGCACCTTTTCTTCTCGTCGACAGCAGAAAGGATCGAGGGCGTAGCGTCTAGGTGATGCAAGTAATGTGAAGCTTCTTCGATGGCTTGACTAGACAGCAGCCTGATGCGACAGTCCCTGTGTAGTGGCACAAGAAGCAACAACACAAGGTAGTATTCTTTCGAGTACGCAAATAATTTTGTTACATGATTGGTGTCTCCTGGACAAAGTCACTCGGCTCACGACTATTCCCGCACCATTGCCGGAGATCGCGGGATAAGCCCAGATTTCGCGATCTAGCCGCCTAGCTCTCGAGATGCATGATTTGCAACGGCCTTGACCTAAACTGAGCCATCATTCTTGGCTATTGCTGACATCATTCTGTAGCATAGCCCCTGACAGGCGACGCCGAAGTGCCGAGGCTACGTTTGCGACCGTTGCGGCCTTTCCAAGTCCAGGCACCATCTGATCAACACAAACTTAAATTTAGCGACAGTTTGGTTGCTCGGGTATGGCAACAGGGTGGACAGCATGAATACGGCGTCTCCACGCCTTCCTTGATTCGCTCGAGATGATCAGCTCGCAAAGAGGGCATTACGTCAATCCGGCCATCCGGTTCCTGGACAATGGGCCCATGTCCATCCACACACACACCTCTGTGAATATTGGACCCCTGTCCAAACTCTACTAGCGATGGTCCGATCAGCATTCCATGGGATGGAGAAATACGAGGACATGCCGCAGGCAGAAGCTGTCTACTCTTGACACTCGTAGCTGCCACGAGCGATTGATTCGCACGTGTGGCCTGTTCTGGTACAGGAATGGCCAAGTTGGCTCATCCATCTCGACATGGACCAACTGTACTCCCTTGTCGCCTCGTCTCACCCAGCCGCTGGACGATGCGTCGTGGCAGTGCTGTTTGCTTCTGGGCGCTCAGGCCCGCCTGTTTACGAAGAAGCAAGGTGCCGGTGGAACTGGGCCCAATTCTTGTACCTTGGAAGAAGAGGGCAGAGCCAAAGAAAGCTCGGGAGCCAGGAACCACCAAAAGATGAAACAAGGAGATCGGCAGTGATCGTTGGGCTGACTTGGCTGGCCGTCAAACTTTATCAGGGGGCACCTTGTTAGCATGTGGACCTGCCCTCGAGGGCGCATTGTTTAAAGGCCCTTCTGTCGCTGTTTCTCTGTCGACCTGTTTCTATTGGAAAATCCCCCTTTCATTCTTCAATAATCATCTACATTACCGAAACAATGCGTCTCAGTCTCGCCGTCGCCGCGCTGCCCGTTGCCGCCGCCTACTCTGCCCACCCGATGCTGCTCAAGGCGGTCGAGCAGCAGGGTTGCAACCTGCCCCGGCAATTCAAGATTCGTGACTTTGTCGGTCACACCAACGGCACCAGCGACGCGCCGGCGCCGTCGTACTTTGAATTTGCCTACGCGGATGCGGCCACCGGCGTCGAGACGAAGTGCCAGCTCAACAGCACATCGACGTCGACGACGCCAGAGGGCCTGACGCCGCGTTTTGCCTGCGAGAACCGTGACGTCAAGTTTATCTGGGGCCAGGCGACGCAGCAGCTGACGATTGTTGAGCGAGCTTGCCCCTCTCCTCAGGGGTAATTTACATGCTTTGCACCTGTGAAGAATAAAGAGACAAAAAATGCTGACGTTGGAACAGAACCCCCCTCTATGAGGCCGCTGGCAGCATCGTCATCTCGGCTCCCTGCAAGGGCGGCCACTGCGCTGCCAATTCGACCGAATACACTGGCTCCTTTGCCAGCATCTCGCCTGTGCGTGACCCTACCAGCTACATGATGGCCTATGAAATGATGGCAATGGAATAACGTAACGATACGATACGATACGATTTGTACGAGCAAAATTGATAGACTTTTTCTTAATCAACAATGTGCAACCACGATGCCTGTTTTTAGTGTTGGGGTGGCGCTAGCCCCCAGATTATGGCCCACCTGAACAGCCAAGCCTCGTGATCATGCACTTGTCTCTAACATCCTACGCTTCACGTCTTTTGGCCCCTACGCAATAAACTCACACTTCATCCTACACTGACGGCTGGGCCATCACTGCAGCGAAGAATGTGGCTCATCCTGTTTGCGTGCGCGTTGCACGTTACCGCTGCGCACCCGTCGGCCGGCGTGTCGGCCGGCTTGTTTGCCTCGCTCGAGCGCTTGGCCCGGCTCGTCGACATTTCCTACTGCATCGGCAGCACGGGCATCAGCAAACCCTTTAGCTGCCTATCACGTTGTACCGAGTTCCCAAACGTGACGCTCTCCAACACATGGAGCACCGGACTGTTCATGACCGACAGCTGCGGCTACGTTGCCGTTGACGAGACGCCAGCCTCTAGCGTCGCCATCGACTCGCATGGAGCCATTATCGTCGCCTTTCGTGGCACCTACAGCATCGCCAATACCGTTATCGACCTCAGCACCGTGCCTCAAGAGTACGTGCCGTATCCTTCGCAGGGCCGCGGGCCGGCGCACAAGTGTACCAATTGCACTGTGCACATGGGCTTCTTCAAGGCATGGCAGAGCGCCAAGGAGTTGGTCATTCCCGAGGTGGTGCAACTGCGGAAGACACACCCGTCGAAACCAATCCATCTTGTCGGGCACAGTCTCGGCGGCGCCGTCGCGTGTCTTGCGGCGCTGGAGCTCAAGGCTAGCATAGGCCTGGACAACATTGTCGTCACCACTTTTGGCGAGCCGCGTGTGGGCAACGACGGGCTTGTTGATTTTATTAATCGACTGTTCCGTCTCAACGGTGAAACCAGCATGGAAGACCGCTCATATCGACGAGTGACACATACCGACGATCCTGTGCCGCTGCTGCCACCTGGAGAATGGGGATACAAGTCGCATGCGGGCGAGATTCACATCACCAAGTCAGATCTTGCGCCAGAAGCAGAGGACCTGCAACTGTGCATAGGCGACCATGACGAAAAATGCAGCGCCGGTCAGGACAGCACTTCGGAGACGCTAGCACGCTTGACAGAGTTTTACGAAGGTGTTGCTGGTAGCCGGATACAGAAACGCGGGTTTCCCACGCGGCTCAAGCTGTGGCAGCTATTTTTCGCACACCGGGATTACTTTTGGAGGCTAGGGCTGTGTTTCCCAGGCGGAGATCCGTTCGACTGGGGTCGCGGGAAGGTGTCAGAGGTAGACGCCGCGGAGATGGAAGCGGATTATCAAGAGCTGTAGCATGGGATGCATACGGAGTAGGAAACAGAATATGCGGCTGTGGCGTCCGTGACTGCAAGGGTCATGCGCCCATAGATTGTATCAAGAGACATGATAAGAATAATTATGAACAGTCCATTTGCGAATCATCTCGCAGCGCAGGCCCCGCATGCCACGCGATGATCTTGTAGCCATTCAGGCGTCAACAACGTTGAAGAGAACTATTGGGCGGCGCTTGGTGGGACCCAAGTGAGGGGAAGCTGAATCACGACGGATGATGCACCTCTTGTGTTTTCCGGGTTGCTGGGCTGCCAGCACGGGCGGGGGGTGACCGTACCCATGGCCGTTACAGGGCTGCTGATTGGAATGGTGACAGCATCACATGGTCGTGAGTCGTTGGTTTGGGGGGGACAAGGGGAGAGCGCCGGGAAATGTCGTGATGCAGGTATAGGATGCGAGGGCCAGGGCTGACAGGTACTGGATACTTTGGTGGCGGCGAGAGGACGAGGACGAGGAGGGGGGTACTCAGTAAGCTAGGCGCTGGGGCGAGAGGAGGAGCGACACGGTCGACAATAGCCACTAGTTTGGTGGAGTGGCAGTGCTGGTGAAACTAGACAAAGGCCACGAGGGAAGCAAGGCAAATTTCAAGGCAGCCGTCTTGTGTGACGGGATGCGTCACGTATCGGGCGGTGCCTGTTGAGGGGGGGTAACTCGGAAGAGCACCGGCGGATGCGCGGGTTATTGCATAGCAGAGTGAGGTTTAAGCTACCCCGCGATGCTGCGACGCGTGTAGGCAGATAGGGCACATGCGGGAGAGCCAGCCACGAGGAGGCCATGTCAAGACATGATTAAAATAATAAACAAGAAGAGCAGGGGATAGGCAGGCACATGTAGATTTCGGCAGGGGAAAGAAGAGTCTGTGATTCAGCGATGCAAGCTTACGTTTTTTTTCTTTCACGGATGTTGCGGCTTTGGTGTCCGGCGGCCCATCACCGCCACGTTGGACAGGCGAGGTATTTTATCTGTGCGCGCCTTGCCAAAAGGAACCTGCTGGTTGGACCCCAACGCGGAGAATGGAAGGGAGGTGAAGCCTGTCGAGCAGTTTTTTTTTTTTCTCTCTTCGCTGGGAAGCGGGGAAAAAGGTGAAAAAAAATCTCCACTGCAAGCCCAGCTGCTGGCGGGCAACAGTGGGCGCGTCAGAGGAGGTCCTGCTGATACAAGTTCGTCAGTGCCTAGAGGTAAATTCCGGGCGGCAAGGTATGGCGATTGAGTGGGTGATTTGCTCAGAGATACATGCGGCCCACCCGTGTGGCCTGGGAGGCCCTCTGGTCATACCGCCGGTACAAGCCCTGAGCAGCTGCCAACGCCCGCCGTCGCCGCCGACAGAAAACCGCCTGCCAACCTGTCCTAGATTCGCAGCACCCAGCTCCAGCGGCACCGTGGCTACCCCCTCTCCTCCCTCTCCGCCCCCCCCCAGCGCCTAAAATCCAAATCTACCACTTATCCACATCAAAATATAAACACTTACTCTTCCATCCATCATTCCCCCATTCTCCTCCTAGTCCATTTTGACGCCTTCTCTTCTTCTTCTCTTTCTCTTGTCCACCCCAAGTTGTTACGTTTTTTTTCTCGACTCTCATCCACTTGAGAATAACCCCCTCCTTCAAAATGGCTACTGAGGTATGACTGCTCCGTTTGCGCTTCCCTGTCCCCTCCACCGCCCCAAAGGCCCCTATCCTCCCAATGCTTCGAGCCAACAAGGGCCAACGGCTCCGGCTGCTGCTCGCCGCTATTCCAGATACTCCCTCATCGTCATCCTCTCTAGAAATTTTGCTAACTCGTCCCAGCGTGAAAGGTTTGCCCTCCCTCCCTTGGCCCCGCCGGCGCCATGACCGCTTCAAGAACGCACACAACTAACGCCCTCCAACAGCAAGACCTTCCTCGCCCGCCTCTGCGAGCAGGCCGAGCGCTACGATGAAATGGTCACCTACATGAAGGAGGTTGCCAAGATTGGTGGCGAGCTCACCGTCGACGAGCGCAACCTGCTCAGCGTCGCCTACAAGAACGTTGTCGGCACCCGCCGTGCCTCGTGGCGCATCATCTCCTCCATTGAGCAAAAGGAGGAGTCCAAGGGCACCGACAAGCACGTCCCCACCATCAAGGAGTACCGCCAGAAGATCGAGACTGAGCTCGAGAAGGTCTGCCAGGACGTCCTCGACGTTCTCGACGAGAGCCTCATTCCCAATTCCGCCACTGGCGAGTCCAAGGTTTTCTACCACAAGATGTGCGTGCCCAAAAATCTCAACCAAACCCTGTGCTACCTTGGTATCAGGCACTAACAACCCCACAGGAAGGGTGACTACCACCGCTACCTCGCCGAGTTTGCCTCTGGCGAGAAGCGCAAGGTTGCCGCCACCGCTGCCCACGATGCTTACAAGGTGGGCTATCCCCTCAACCCCTCTCGTCTCAGCCCCAAGCTAACCGCCGCAGAACGCTACCGACGTAGCCCAGACTGAGCTTACCCCTACCCACCCCATCCGCCTAGGTCTTGCCCTCAACTTCTCCGTCTTCTACTACGAGATCCTCAACTCGCCCGACCGCGCTTGCCATCTTGCCAAGCAGGCCTTTGACGACGCCATTGCCGAGCTCGACTCGTTGTCCGAGGAGTCGTACCGCGACAGCACCCTCATCATGCAGCTCCTCCGTGACAACCTCACCCTGTGGACTTCTTCTGACACGGCCGAGGCCGAGCCCAGCGCCGATGCCCCCAAGAAGGACGAGGCCGCCGCCCCCGCCGAGGCCGAGAAGCCCGCCGAGGAGGCCACGACTGACGCGGCCGCTACTGCCGGTGCCTCCTAAATCCGCGCTACCCCTAGCCGGAGTGGTGCGGTGCAGTTGACTCACGAAGAGACGGGTTGGCTGGTGCGTTTGCTTTTTTTGTGCAAATGGGGGGGTAGAAATTCGTATGGTTTCGGCTTGGGAGAGGAACACGATAGTTTCTCGCGCCTGGCTGCCCCCGCGGTCATGGCAAAAAAATGCAAGTATTCCCGGTATCGTCATGGGTAATTTTGTCTCTTTTTTTCCCAACATGGCTGCTTTACAGGAATTCGTCGACCCCGATCCGGAAATTTTTTATGGATCGTATCTCGTTTTTTACTTTACGGAAATGTTGTTTCTGCTGCTTTTTTTGTTAAACTCCCTCTTTGTTGTTTCTTCTTTTTTACAGTTTCTGCAGTGGCCTCCGGCGTACCTCTTTTGACCAGCTGTCGTTGCAAGGTTGATACGTCGACATGGAACCTGTTAGTGGAGGCGAGAAATTTCCTGGACAACACAGCCCCCATTGAGAGGGCTCCAGGCTCTGTTTCCCAGCAGGTTAAAGGGGACTCGGGATGGAACCGCAGTATATAAAAAATGGCAAAAATATCTGATAACATATGGTGTGTGTGTGTGTGTGTGTGTGTGTGTGTGTGTGTGTGTGTTTGTGTTTGTGTTTTGCGTTTTGTGATGTGTGTTTGTGCAATGTGTTTATATGATGTGTGTTTGTGTGATGTGTGATGTGAGTAGGTGATGAGGTGATGAAGTGATGAGGTAAAGGGTCTTGTGACTTGTATGCCTCGGGATGAAACGCCACGAGGAATCACATGCCGAGGTCGAAGCATACCAGACACAGTGACGATTGAGAAATAGGTATTAATTATAATGATAGATTTGTTTGTGGTATTAAAATGCATTGCTCAAATATTTATTAGTAGATACTAGGCATGTGGATAGACACTGTCGTGGCCCATGTCGAGAGATGATGTTGACGGCCCGAGTTTGGGGTTCAGCAAAGATAGCAAAGGGTATATAGCATGACTGTAAGAAAGCAAGAAAAATCGATGGGCTTCCACAACGAAAACGACGGAAAAAGCAAGAAAAACTCCAATAGCGAAGGGCCTTGTTGTTGTTGTCTGGTCGTGTCTTTCCAATAAATGATGCATGTTAGTTGATGTCCTGGGCGCGGCCCTTGTCGAGGAGCCTCGCGGCGCGCATCAGCCTCTCCTGCTTGTCCCTCAGCGCCGCATCGCGCGGCTCCTCGTCCTCGTAGCCGTCGGCGCCGCTCAGCTCGGCGTCGGGGATGTAGTCTGGGGCGAGCGTCGCGTACATGGCGGTCCTGACGACGGCCTCGTCCTCGTCGTCCTCGGCGGGTCCGGTGCCGCCGCCGCGCCAGGAGGACGGCCGGAGCAGCTTCCGGGTGAGCTTGGCGAGCACGTGGCGGCCGCGGGCGACGCGCGACGACGAGGACGAGGCGGTCGTGGTGGACGTGGCCGAGGAGGAGCTGGCGCCGTGGTGGGACGAGGCGGCGTCGTGGGCGCCGCCGCCGCCGGCGCTGTTCTCGGCGTCGAGGGAGGCGGTGGCGACTTCGTTGCGCCAGATGCGGATGCGGTCCTGCTTGGCGGGGGAGATGTGCGGGAGTATTAATTGCTCGGTCGCCTCCATTTTGGTGTGTGTGTGCGTTGATGTGATGATGTAGGCGTCTGTGTGTGTGATATCGTGGTTGTGTGTGGGGGGTTTGATGAAGTTGTCAAAAGAGGAACAAGGTTGGTGCTTCGTTTGTGGTTGTTGTTTAAAAAGGGCCCCCCTTGTATACTTTTGTTTTAAAAGGCACCTCGTGCCCACCGCCGTATGATGATAATCAGAGAGAGACGATTTGCTTTCCAAGAAGAAAAAAGTCAAAGGAGTCTCGTGCTCTCGGCCAGGGTCGTTTCTGCGGCCGCAAGGCTGTGAGTGAGTGAGTGCCTGATGGGAGAAGAAAAGAAGTGGTGCTTTCGTGGGCCGAAAGCGGAACTTTTTTTCTCTGACAGTGGAAGGATTGCTGGGGGGGGAAATAGGTTGGCGGTGCGTGGTGTCCGTGTGTGTGTCTGTGTGAGACAGAGGTTATCGTCAACGCAGCTCCCTCGTGGATGGTTTCTTTTTTTGTTCTGCCGATTCCGGTACTACCGAGAGGTTTCCTGGAAGGCAAGGGAGAGAAGATGGAGGAGGAAAATGCCAGCGTGGAAGAAAAAAGGGAGAGAGACAGAAAGCTGGTCGTCGTCAGTTCAGGCGGGAAGAAGAGATTTGACAGGGCGCCGTTTTGAGGATTGGCACCGGGCGACGGGGTCCTTTTTGTCTCTTTTCGGCTTGGTGCACAAGAGGTCGGTTGGAGGCAAAAAAAGGAACCTAAAAAAGGCGGCCGCACATTCAGAAGAGAGCTAGGCAAGGTACTCAGTTTGCAGCTCAGAAAGCAGGCCACACTTATCAATACTACAAAAAGCCACAGGCAGTGAGCTGTAGGTAGTGTAGGTAGGCACGCTAGCGTTACCAGTAGTGGCCCCAGCCCGGCAACCGCTGAAGAGAGAGAGGGAGAGAGTGTGACTCGGCATCAGCCTGTGGCTTGTTTTACACTTTTTATTATCGGCTGGTAGGGTGGTGAGTGACTGGATGCAACACAAAAAAAGTCAATGGGCAGGTGATGCGCTGTGCATACGACTCAGGCAACACACAAGCAAGCCCCCCCCCAAAACGCCAGCCCTCTCTCACCACAAAAGGGCGAGCTAGCACTAGCGTCATCGACGGCTCTTTTTCCTTGTCGGGGGAGGCTGGCTGGCTGGCTGGCTGACTGGGCTGGGGCGAGAAAAAGGATACAAAATGTGGTGTATGCACCATGCAGGCAGGGTGCAATGAGGGGAGACGACACACACCGCATGACCAGATCAGAGCGAGAGAGTGAAAGAGACGAGCTAGGAACGGCGGGTGCCTGGTACGAGTGAGGGGAAAAAACAAAGAAACGGTTTGCGTCAGTGAGAGACAGGTCCCCGCTACGGCTCACGCTGGGTGTGAAGAGATACCTACTCAGTCGGCAGTCTTTAGACGCTTCGGCAGTGTAATAAGACATGCAGAAAAAGAGTGAAAGAAAATTAATAAAAATGTTTATATTTGATATTTGCATTGGCCGGCCCGTTGCATTGTTCTCTTTTGTGACGACCAGCAACGGGCACAGAAGGGGGGGGGTGGGTGGCGGGGGGGAAGCGATAAAGCTAGACACACGCAAAAGAGACATGGGATATGCCGTGGCACACACCACCACACCCTGAAAAGATGGAACGAACGAGGGGCGTCCAGGACACCACTTGTCTGCAAGAGAGCTGTCCGACTTGGCAGTAACAGCAGCTGAGCTGGGGCTGGGGTGGCGTGAGGCCACACGCACACCTCACACACACACACAAGACTACGTACGTCCATCTGCGTGTCTAAGCTGCAAGAGCCACACCGATGTGCGGAACGGCCATCGCCACTGCATCGCCCGCCCGCCGAGATGGGGGGGGGGATGGGAGAGAGCGCATGGGTCTTTTCTGCATGACGGGCGGATGTTGCCGGGCTAAAAAAGAACACCAAGACAGAGAGACAGCGATGTAGGCGGCACATTGTGAGAATTATCCCGGTTTCTACCTTGGTCATGCAACAACCCGTGCTGGCATCTCCCCATTCCGAGAAACAATCACGCCCTGGGCAAGTTCTTGGTCCAGCAAAAAGGCTGGGGTGACATTTTGGCGAGGTAGGGTAATAAGAGGAGCTGGGGCTTCGCAAGGGTCGTATCACTGTGGCGGAGGAGGGGCCGCTTGCGATGGCTGCCGGGTGCTTTCTGCATCTTTGGCCGGCGCCTAAAGAGTAATAAAGCGCACACCTTGCAAGTTTTTACAAAACAGGGAAAACAGTTATTGGCGGGAATACCCTTGGCGACAGAAGATTGGCGTACCAGCAAGGGGGCCCTGTGACGGCATCAAAAAAGACTTGGCAGCTAGACGGGGGGGGGCAGCACGCGAGCAACAGGGACGGCAGCAAGACTACGGTGTAGAATTATAAAAAAGAAAAAAAAAAGAAAAAAAGAAAAAAAGAAAAGCTCGATTCGGGGGCCATTTCTCGGCAAGGTACGGATCATCAATACTAAATTGTACAGAGGAACGGATAGTTTCATTCAAATAGGCGGGACGGGATCAAGGTTTAGCGGCACGCTGCTGCTGTGCCTTTTCCGTCCGTCCCAACAAAGTGTGTGATTGTGTGTGTGTGCCCGCTTCGGCAACCAGCCCGAACGAGGCATCCCTAAAAGCCAAAAATGGTACGCTAAATACTTACTCGTGGCAAAAGCGTTGCACTTGTCGGTAATCGCCGCACAGAATCACCACATGTCCCAAAAAGAAACATGAATAAAAAATATGAATAAAAAATTGTATTCAAAACCTGCTAGCATAATATCATCAGACTTTTGTCAAAGTAGCTTCCTCCATCCCTCCTCCTCCTCGCTTTACAAAACGACTCTGAAGCTGGTCAACCGCTGCCGCTGCCTCTGACGAGATCGAGACTGATGTTGGGAGAACAAGCAGATTTGGCCCGGGATAAACACAATGGCTCAAAGTCCATGATGAATGAAACAACGTCAAAGCGCTTCTTTACACTTTGCAGGCCTACCCCATGCTGGCAGTGGACGATCTAATTGCGTCGGCAGTGTAGAGCGCCCCGGGGCCTCTGCAGTTTTACTTTGTTTGCGGCGTTGATGACACTTTGCCAAATGTGCGTTAATTTCATCATTCATTAATCAGATGTAAACTCCATATTCATAACTTCATAACCACCATCCCCCCCATCTTCTAATTGTCCCCGTATTTTCTATATCAAAGACTCTGTGGGCGGCGGCTGTGGCCTCCGCGATGCCTCGCTCCTAGGAGGTAGCGGCGGCTGCTGCTGTGTCGGGCTTCGTCCCGCCACGGGCGATGACCCCGCGAGGTGCGCTGGCTTCCTCGCAATCGGCGGCTTGGTCCCGCCCTCCTTGGCCAGCAGCGACTGCTGCGACGCCGACGACCCGGGTCGCGGTGGGAGTTGCGACGTGGTCGTCGGCGTGGCCGGCGGCTGCTGTCCCACGGCGCGGCGGCGCGGTGGCGGAGGCGGCGGCGGCTGCTGCTGCGACTGACGCTCCGAGTCGGTGCTCCGCCGCGACGACATGGACGCTTGGTCATCCGCCATGGCCAACTTGCCAAACTGTGCGGGGAGCCTGGCCGGATCAGACGGCGGCGGCGGCGGCGGCCCAGGCCGCTTCGACGACGACCCGTTCGAGGCCATGGACATGGTGCGCGGCGGCATCGGCACCTTTTCGTACGGCGAGCTCGAGAGGCTGCTCGCCGCGCCGGGCGACGCGCGCGACACCGACACCCAGTCGGGCTCGTCGGTGCTCGGGAACGGGTTCGACGGCCGGTGCGGGTTGAGGCTCATCGGCTGCCCGTGGCGGCCCGTCGGGATGGGAATGTGCGCCCGCGCCGCCTGCTTATTGTCCAGCCACCACTTTTGCCGGTCCGAGCTGGCGGCCGGCAGCCCCGGCTCCAGCGACTCGAACCCGATGAGGTCCTCGTCTTCGGTGTCCAGGTCGCCGCCCAGCACCGAGCCGCCGCCCGCGCCCGCGTCTCCGAGCTCGGCCTTGCGCCGCTCGTACAGGTCCCCGCTGATGGCCTCGCGCCGCCGCTCGTTGACGATGCTGACGGTGCACTCAAACGTCCCGTACACCGGCCGGTGGTCCGAGAAGCGCAGCGGCGCCGAGTTGTAGCTGAGCTGCCGCAGGTTCGCGCCTCTTCGCAGGATGCGGTCCGTCCACGCGGGGATTCTCGCCTTTTCGCTGCAAAACTGTTAGATGTGGCGTAGCCAAAAAAAAAAAAAAAAAAAAAAGTGCTAGGTAACGTACGAGCTGTCATAGGTATCACTTCCCACGTCAAACTTGTACGTGGGCATAAAGTTGATGCGCGCTTCCGAGTAGAAAGGAAACGCCAGGCCGGCCACCATTTGTAGATTCAACTGGTCATTTTCGTACAGCTTTGGTAGGTTCCGTTGCTGCACGAGCGTACGGGCCATGTCAGAACCGAGTCCAATACGGTAATTGAAATCGCCGAGCCAGATAATGGCATCTACACTTGTTAGCTTTGGGCGTGTCTCGGCCAAGCAAAAACGTACCGTGATTGTCGATGCCGCGGTTGCGCTGAAACCGCAAACCGTGGTGGATAGTAGCATAATCCCTATTTCTTTCGTCATAGTTTGCAAAACCAGCCGCCAAATGTGCCGTGACAAAGCAAATGTGCGTGTTTGCATAGTCTAATCGAACCGCCACAGCGCCCTTGTTGCCGGCCATGCCTGACATGCCCGTCTTCTTAACGCTCCCTTCGACGTTTTTGATATTGGGCAGACTCGACGCCTTGACGAATATGCATAGCGCGGCACCAACCAGCTGTCCACTGCGCAAAAGCACGTACGGTTCACCGCCGTTCCGGTCCTGCCGCTCGTTCAAGGCATTCTTGACGGCCTGCTCCCAGAGGTACTTGCGCGATGGGTCGCTGTTCATGATTTGCTGAGGGCTGAGCTCGACAATTTCTTGAAAGGCCACGACGTAAATGTCAGGGAGTTCCTTGCCAACCTCGGGCGGGAACAGCCACGGTGACAGGTCTTCGCCAATACCTTCCGTCTTACCGTTGAGGTTAAACGTGCCTACCCACAGATTGATATTTTCAAACGATGTGTATTCATCACTGCGCTTGGTGAGTTCTGCTGAGATGAAATCGCTAATTGGATCAAATAGGTGCACTGGCGCTTGTCCGATCAGCCGACCCAGGAGCATGTCAATGGTGATTTGCCGTGATGGGTCAACAAAGTTGTTGTGGTAGAGTCGTTGTACCGACTTGCGCATGTCGGCCACAGCACCTGCAAGCGACATTTTGCCATGGCGCGTAAACGATGACTTGAGCGCGCCTGTGCCGGCATAAATCTTGGACAACGAATCGCCATTGTCGGCCCAAAGCGTCGAGTGACGCATCCAAAAATCAGAGGCGCCGTATGCGGCGCGGTGACTGAGGAACGCCTCCGTTGCCATTTGCGAAATCAGTGTCTGGATCAAATTGGTTCGATCCAGGCAGTCGAGACAGTTTGTGCGAAAAACGCCTTCTTGCTGCAGCACGACAATCATTCTCGTGTCCTTGCTGCGCAAGTGCTTCTCGTCGTCGGCTTCCTCAGCCAAGAAATAAGCGAACCCATCAATGGAATGCTCAATATAGCGACGAATATGGCGCGCAGCTTCGTACCCGCCAGGGCCCTTGGTCTCGGCGTGAAAATCGTAGTGCGTCTGTCGCAGCATGGCATGGTCGTCTGTTCCACCGCCTTGACGGGCGCGACTCAGCGGGCAATACTTGATGCCAGTCTTGTAGGCATTGCTAAGCTCGACCTCACCGGGTTTCGTATCGCTCAGTAGGTTGACGATATGCACCGCGCTGTACATGTCTTCCAGCTCTTCGAAATGCTTGTTAAAAGCAGGTTGTGTAGCATCCGCTGGTCTCGTTATTGTGAGCTTCTGTCGCCCGGGTATCAGGTCGGCTGCCTGCTCCCAAAATACGGGAATCGAGCCCCGGATCTGGACATAGGAAAAGACGGTCCCCGTAGCACTCCAGAATATGGTTTCCGACTCGACAAAGTTGGCGACGTGGCCATCATCGTCGATACCGCGAGCATTGAAGCGGGTTCCAGCTCGGCGGCAGGACAAGCGAGAAATGAGTGTTAGATACGATGCTCGACCACTGTTGCCTTTGAGCGGCGAGGCGTTCTGCGGGATTGTCATGGTCTTGCAAAACCCGCGAATGGCAGAAGTCAGAATGCGGGACTCGTCCAGCGCTTCCCGCTCATGTGGCAACAGTCGTGAACGAAACTTGACCAAAGGACTAATCATGAATGAGTTCCACAGATACATATCATTGAAGCTGTCAATGTGGAACGAGTCCGCGTTGATTGGGCGGTCTTGGAGTCGGTTCGTAACGTCAAAGTCGGTGCTGTAGTAGAACGAGCCATTACTCAAAATCTTGCGCAAATCATGGCAAGGGTGCTCGACAGCCACATCGCGGTGGCTAAGGCTCTGGCCATAGGGCTGTGAGCCATAGGCCGAGGAGGAATCGGATGGTTCGATTTCGTAGGATTCGAGGGGCACCACGTCGTCGTACTCGTCGGTGCTGAGGCAGTAAAAGGCCACGCTGACAATCTTTTCAACCGTTTCTCCCGGTCGCACGGTCGCCGTACGGGCCGCATGGGTTATGACGGACAGGAAGACTTCATTGTTGGCGGAAATCAGGCCCAAGGTGCCGTAGATGGGTCTGTGAGTGAGCGGGCGATAGTCTCTCAGCAGCGTCTCGGTGAGGGGCGCAAATTCGACCATGCACTTGGCGGCGGCAGCTTTATTGGTAGCCGGTAGCGACGTGTAGGAGCCATTGGGGATGATGTCGCTGGCCGAGGCGCTGTAGCGCAGGATAAGGGCGTGTGTGGCGGAGACAATGGCAATGGCACGGGCTGGGTGGTCGCGGATGTAGAGTTCGCAGGATTTTTCGGGCGACGGCGGCTGCGACGTCCACTGGTTGTCCATGATCGGAGGACTAGAGGGGGCGCGTCAACGCACGCCGAGGGACTGCTCGGGAGGAAGGATGATGTTCAGGTGCTGCGCATGTTTGACTGTTGGTGGTGATGTAGGATGGAGCCACCTGGCGGATGACGTCGTGGGATGTGATACAGTAAAGTTTACCGCCTTGTATTCACCACGCAGATTTAATCCGAGTATTTAAGGGCAGTTTCAACTCTATTCACAACTCCAACCAATTTTATATTACTTGATTCACTTTTTATCATATTTTCTCTTTAAGGAATTAAATACTGTCATGCTGGTTGGTGGCCCAGGCGAGGGCAAGCTGAAAAGCAGCTTGCCAGCAACACAGGGCAGACAGGTTTCTACTTCCGTACAGGCTCGTTCAAATCGCATCGTGTCGTAGTATTCGTCACACGACCAAGCTGTCCACTTGGACAGCTTGGGCAGCTTGGGCAGCTCGTGTCAATAATTTGTCGGCTCCTCCAGGCGAGGCCGGTGAGCAAAGAGTTCGAAAAACCAAGATTATAAGAAATGACTTCAGATTCGACATTGAGATCATGCTCTCCATTGGAGAGCGTTCAGTCTCTTCCTATCATATGATTTATTGTAAGGAATCATCACCAGCCATTTTAGGATGAAGAACCAAAAAAATTGTTGCGAGCCACAATTCAGATAAAATACGGCGGCCAATTTTTCGCTTACCTAATGGCAGTGCTTTACTTCTTGGTGTGGGCCCGAGGTACCTTGCACGCGTTTTGTCGCAGTGGGGATACCTTGGCGCCGCGCTTTCGTCTAAAGATCTTCCAGCCATCTGAATCCAGAATGTTGGCTGGTCTTTTTCCATTTTCATAGCTTTATCACCGCGTATGCCGCCAGCGACCACAGCATTCACCGGCTGCTCATCACCTCCGCGACAATATATTGACCGGACATGAGCGACTTTGGTTCTTACGGCGGCTCCGATGAGGAGTACGCCTCGGTGCGCAAGCACAATGCCTTGGTGGTACGTTTTTGTCGGATACGAACACTGCGAGTTGTCGTCTAACCGTTTTTGCACAGGAGACCGACTCGGATAGCTTCGAAAACTGGGAAAACCTTGTCAAGGCGTGCGAAGCCCTTGACGGCGGCCTGAACCGCAATTCCAGCCCTCAGGCGCTTGCCACGTTTCGCGACGCCTACGACCGATTCCTTCTCAAGTTTCCTCTGCTCTTTGGCTACTGGAAGAAATATGCCGACCTCGAGTTCAATATCGCGGGGCCCGAATCTGCCCAGATGGTATGTCTCAAGCCCTGAGCGATGTGGGCACAGCAGCTGATTATCTTGCCGCAGGTGTACGAAAAAGGATGCGCCAGCATCACCAATTCTGTCGACTTGTGGACAGAATACTGCTCCTTCACCATGGAGACTACCCATGATCCACATCTCGTCAGAGAGTAAGTTGATCGTCTTTTCCCCCCGCAACATATCACTCAACGCAGCACGCGCTTGCGCATCGATCCGCGGCCTCGAGCCTTGACAGACCCGGCCCTTGCAGTCTGCTGGTGAGATATCCGGTGCTCCCCATCTTGTTGGATGCTCCCTTACACTCTACCAGTGAATATGCCTTGATCGTAACCTACCTCTTTCCCTGGCTCAGAAATACTCAACCACCCGATGCCTGGCATCATCCCCCTCGCCGGATATCCAGTCTTGGAACTGGATATCCCCTTGTCATGACCCTTGTATTTACCCTGAATCCCCATCTCTCCTATATCCTCCTGGTGAGATCGCAGCTAACAAGTGTCCTAGATTGTTTGAGCGGGGAGTCTCGTGTGTCGGGCTAGACTTTCTGGCCCACCCGTTCTGGGACAAGTACATTGAGTATGAGGAGAGACAGGAGGCGCAAGATCGCGTCTTTGCACTTCTAGCTCGCATCATTCGCATTCCGATGCACCAGTACGCGCGCTACTACGAGCGCTTCCGCGCGCTCGCCCACACAAGACCGCTGACCGAAGTCGTGGACGCAGAGACGCTCGCCAAGTTTCAGGCCGAGATTGCCGCTGAAGCGCCCGGTCAGCGACCAGAGCTTGAAGTGGAGCGTGATGTGCGCGGCAAGATTGACGGTATGTATTTTGAGGTGTTTCAGGCGACGCAAAACGAGGTGTCGAAGCGCTGGACATACGAATCGGAGATCAAGCGTCCGTACTTCCATGTTACGGAGCTGGAACACGCTCAGCTTAGCAATTGGCGCAAGTATCTCGACTTTGAGGAGGCGGAAGGCGACTACAGCCGGATCGTGTGCCTGTACGAGCGCTGCATGACGACATGCGCGTTCTACGATGAGTTCTGGTTCCGCTACTCGCGGTGGATGTCTGCGCAAGACGGAAAGGAGTCGGAGACGAGGAACATTCTCATTCGCGCGTCCACCATGTTTGTGCCGGTGAGCCGGCCAGGTATCCGCCTGCAATGGGCCTACTTTGAAGAGAGCACAGGCCGAACCGGTGTGGCCCTGGCGATCCATGAGGCTATCCTGATGAAGCTGCAGGACTGCACCGAGGTGATTATTTCGTGGGCCAACATGGAGCGCCGACAGAATGGCGTCGACGCTGCGATTCAGGTGTACAAGGACCAGATTGACGCACCGACGGTCGACGTGTACACCAAGGCTGCGCTGGTGGCCGAGTGGGCGCTGCTGGTGTGGCGCGGCAAGGGCTCGACAGAGGACGCTCGCGCCATCTTTGTTAAGAACGAACAGTGGTACGCGGACAGCTGGCACTTTTGGGACAAGTGGTTCGAGTTTGAGCTGAACCAGCAGGTCGACGGGCAGAGCGCACCGGACCAGGCAGCGCGCTTACACCACGTGTTTGAGGAGCTACGCAGCAAGAGCCGACTGTCGACGGCGTCGAAGATGGAGCTGGCACAGGCGTACATGAACTACCTGGTGCAGCAGGGCGGCAAGGACGCGATGAAGACGTTCCTGGAGGTGGACCGGGCGATTTTTGGGCCAGTGTCAGTAGGCTCCAACGCGTCGTCGGCCAAGGAGAACGGCGCGCCGCCGGCTGGGGAGCTGGACGAGACGAGCCGGCGTAAGGCCGAGACGCAGTGGCTCAAGTTTTACGAGGCGCATTTCGAGCCCTTGGCAGACGCGCAAGGCACCGCAGATTTCAATTGAAGGGTGTGTGTAGTAGAATAGTATACCATGTGATGCAAGGAGAAAGTCTGCAGGTTGGCGTTTATGGCTGTAGCTGAGGTGGCCCGGCGTGGCCATGAAACTAGGGCGGCTGTAGTGTTTGGACTATGTGAATACAATATGGATAGTCATCTTTGTCCTTTTTTTTCTACCTTGGTCAGGCGCGTTGGTGATGTGTCAAGTGAATCATGGGCCCCGTGACCGGCGACGAGAATGACGCATTCTCAAGATTGGGCAAAAAAAAGTCAATTGCCAGAGTGAGAGAGAAAGGTCGACTTTTTGGCGCGTGAACTAGACCAGCCATGTGGCGTGCGGCGGTTCACGGTTCCCAGATTGGCCCGATTCCGCCCATCGGAGACAGACCGGCCGCCGCAAGCACCCGGGAAAAAATCGAGATAAGTCAGCAGAAAACCGACAGCAGGCCAACGGCGCGGCAGTTTTACTGGTTTTTATTCGACTTATTTTCTAAACATAATTTAGCCACTCGCCACTGGGTGTCCTTTTGACTTTAGCAATTCCCCATGTTTTCATACCCAACAAGAAGCCGGCGATTTGATGTCAGGCCAGCCCGGGTTGCCGGGTACAATTCTCTCTCGGCTTTGCATGTTCCACATCGACCCATTTTCTCACGCCTTTACAAGTTTTGAAAATTGACCCGCCGCGACCCGCCATGTGTGAGCCACTCAGATACGGCCAATTTCCATTGTGCCTGTGAGCAAAGGGTCCCTTTTTTTTTTTCTTCGAGTAGATTAGAACAAGGAGCGTACCTGTGACGAAAAAGCAGAGCGCGCGGTCCTCGGCTCTGCCCCGTGGATCCTCTCTCTCTGAAGCACGCCCTTTCTTCGGCGTTGTATTTCTCAGCCTGCCCTCCCCCACAGCCGTTGCCACTTTCTTTTCTTTCCTTTCTCTTCTCAACCTTGTTACATCCAAGTATCTGACAAGAAGCTTCTGATTCAACCGTGAGTTTTGCCCCAATACCCTTTGTTTGCCCCCTTCCCGAGCCATCGCCGAGCACGCCATTGTTCCTTATAAGCGACGCGGCCACATTGCCGAAGGCTGCTGCCGACGCTCCTTTCACATCCATCTCTCTCCATTCTTTCTTTTTTATACACATTTCACTAACCCTGGCCTTGTCGAAGATGGCTTCCTTTTCTCGCCAGTTTGCCCGCGCCGCGGCGCGCAACACCTTTGCCTCGGCCGTCCCCCGCCAGGCGTTCCGCAGCAGCGGCCGCCGCTTCTACTCGTCCGAGGCGCCCAAGCAGTCGTCGTCGTCGGGTCTCCTCTACGTCGGCGGTGCGGCCGCCGCGGGCGGTCTCGGCTACTGGTTCTACACCAACAGCAACAGCGCCAAGGCCACGACCAAGCTCGCCAACCCCACCAAGGCCGACTACCAGGCCGTCTACGACGTGATTGCGTCGCGCCTCGAGGAAAAGGACGACTACGACGACGGCAGCTTCGGCCCCGTCCTCCTCCGCCTCGCGTGGCACGCGTCGGGCACCTACGACAAGGAGACGGGCACCGGCGGCAGCAACGGCGCCACGATGCGCTTCCACCCGGAGTCGGGCCACGGCGCCAACGCCGGCCTGATTGCGGCCCGCGACTTCCTCGAGCCCGTCAAGGCCCAGTTCCCCTGGATCACCTACTCGGACCTCTGGATCCTCGGCGGCGTCTGCGCCATCCAGGAGATGCAGGGCCCCATTGTCCCCTACCGCCCGGGTCGCGCCGACCGCGACATTGCCGCCTGCACGCCCGACGGCCGCCTCCCCGACGCCACGCAGGGCCAGGACCACCTCCGCCGCATCTTTTACCGCATGGGCTTCAACGACCAGGAGATTGTCGCCCTCTCGGGCGCCCACGCCCTCGGCCGCTGCCACAGCGACCGCTCCGGCTTTGACGGTCCCTGGACCTTTTCCCCCACCGTCCTGACCAATGACTTCTTTACCCTGCTTCTCGAGCAGCAGTGGCAGTGGAAGAAGTGGAACGGCCCCAAGCAGGTATGTCAAGACGGATAATCTTTTTTCTGAAACGGGTAGAGCTAACAAAAAAAATCAGTACGAGGACAAGAGCACCAAGACCCTCATGATGCTGCCCACCGACATGGCCCTGGTCCAGGACAAGGCCTTCCGCACCCACGTCGAGCGCTACGCCAAGAGCAACGACGAGTTCTTCAAGGACTTTTCCGCCGTCGTCCTCCGCCTTTTTGAGCTCGGTGTCCCCTTTGCCGCCGGCTCCGAGTCGCAGCGCTGGACCCTGAAGCCCACCTGGGACGAGAGCAAATAAGCAGAAATAATATTGGAGAGACGGGAAGAAACGTGTAGACATAGAAATTTAGACGATAGACGGCCAGAACTGGCCCTCAGCCCCGAGCGGCTGTTTTTGTTATGTTAGAGAGCAAAGCCGACAGGCCATCCTTTTTTTTTTGCCAATTGTACAATGTTGCTTAAACCGTTGTTGATATAGCTCCATTGTGCCTTGCATTATGACGCACAGTGGCGTAGGTCAAAAGGTTTGTCGGTAATCGCTTAGTCGCAAGCCCGTCCCGGCACAGGCGGCCGCATCGGGCGTCAAACGGGCCAATTGATCGGCAACGCATCATGATGACTTTGGACAGAAGTCCGATCTGAAAATCGCATCTTTTACGCT
The DNA here is from genome assembly GCA_001455915.2 of Samsoniella hepiali. Lineage (NCBI taxonomy): Eukaryota > Fungi > Ascomycota > Sordariomycetes > Hypocreales > Cordycipitaceae > Samsoniella > Samsoniella hepiali. The sequence continues at coordinate 1,182,022 of LNDK02000103.1, read as the reverse complement.
TCCTCGGGATGCTTTGCGACGCCCCCATCTCGATATTGGGGGTCGGCCTCGACTCCGGTTTGCCGTGCCCCGCCTGCTGATAAATACAATGGCGATCCTCAAGGTGCAGCCCCCAGATTCGCTGGAGAAGAAAGCAAGCTGATTAATGCAACAATCTGTGTTCCTTTCTAATCGCAGCATTATTCAGCAAAAACTGCGAGCCACAACCGCTCATAGAGAATTTTCTTGTACTTATTCCCGGGGCTATTTGCGGCCTTGGAAGGGTTCCTGGAAGTCGTAATTGGCGCGGGCACGTCATTGATCACTAAAAGTGAATAGTTGCACCCCTCCATCCCGAATGCCGGAAGACGCTATAAAAGCACCATCGCCGCCCCTTTGTTGCACCAAGTGACAATGCGACCTGTGCCTTGGCAGCTACCGCGAGCTTTCTGTTCCTACTCCCCATTATTAGCGTCATCTGCAACGACAAAGATCACACCCACTCGTAATAGCTTGCGCCATCTTGATTCCGCTCCTCTACGCCGCTTCCACCCCGCATCTCTACGACACCAATACCAACAGCACAGCACAGCAACAGCCGCCGCCATGGGCTCGTACAGCACCGTAAACAAGGCCGCGCCCGGCGTGCCCTTTTACACGCCCGCGCAGGAGCCACCGATTGGCTCCGTCGAGGACCCGAGCCAGGCATCCTTGGCGGCGACGCTCTTCCAGCCCATCAAGGTCCGCGGGCTGGAGCACCCGAACCGCGTCGTCGTCTCGCCCATGTGCCAGTACAGCGCCGACGACGGCCACCTGACCGACTTTCACCTGGTGCACCTGGGCCAGCTGGCGCTGCACGGCGCCGGGCTCGTCTTTGTCGAGGCGACGGCCGTCGAGGCGCGCGGCCGCATCAGCCCCGAGGACAGCGGCCTCTGGAAGGACTCGCAGATTGCGCCGCTCCGGCGCATCGTCGACTTTGCGCACAGCCAAAACGCAAAGATTGGCATCCAGATCGGCCACGCCGGGCGCAAGGCGAGCACCCTCGCGCCGTGGCTCGGCGGCACCGCCAACAAGACCATTGCCGACAAGGACGCCAACGGGTGGCCGGATGATGTCGTCGGCGTGAGCCCGATCCCGTTTGCCGACGACCACGCGTCGCCCAAGGAGCTGACGGTGGCGGAGATTAAAGGTCTGGTCCAGGCGTTTGCCGACACGGCCAAGCGCGCCGTGGCTGCTGGCTTTGATACCATTGAGATTCACGCGGCGCATGGCTACCTGCTGAGCAGCTCGCTGTCGCCTCTGAGCAACGTAAGTCTAATCTCTTCTCACGCATGTAATATATTCTGACAGATCGGCGTAGACACGCACCGACGACTACGGCGGCAGCTTCGAGAACCGCACCCGGCTGCTCAAGGAGGTGATTGGCGCCGTCCGCGGCGTCATTCCCGAGACCATGCCGCTGTGGGTGCGCGTGTCCGGCTCCGAGTGGATGGAGTCGTCGGGCGCGCCCTCGTGGGACCTGGCGAGCACCATCCGGCTCGCCAAGGAGCTGCCCGCGCTCGGCGTCGACGTGCTCGACATTAGCAGCGGCGGCAACAACTCGTCCCAAAAGATCCCCATGGACAACAAGCGCTTCCAGTCGGACCTCGCCAAGGCCGTCCGCAAGGCCGTCCAGGCCGAGAAGCTGCCGCTGCTGATTGGCACCGTCGGCTTCATCACCGACAGCCAGACGGCCGCGGACCTGGTGCAGGAGGACGGGCCGGGGGTGGCGGGCGACTTTGCTCTGCTGGCGAGGCAGTTTCTGCGCGAGCCCGAGTGGGTGCTCCGCGCGGCGCACGAGCTCAAGGTCAAGGCCAAGTGGCCGAACCAGTATCACCGCGCCGGCCCGCCCGCCAACTTTGAGCGCCACTTCTAGACTAGACGCCTACCCTGTATATGGGGTTGTATGCCGACACCCCGGGGCTACTGGGCGATATTTGTGGCTAAAATAGATATGCAGATGATGAATATGAATTGACGAGTCTTCAACACTAGTTTCCGTAACAGTCCACGTGTCCCTTGGCCGCATTGCGCCACGATTAGTGTATTGTCTAGAGGGGAGATGTGGGCAGAAAGCCGCCCCCAACACCGCTATGCTACAGGTTGGGTACAAGACACAGTTTTCAACATGAACACAATAGAATGACTACCAGATGCAAAGATCCATAAAATCAGCGTCACGAGCAGCCAGGCCGGGGCACTGCCGTGCGAGGCTGAATGTTGGATCTAGGACTCCACTGCGAAGCTGGCATAGATGGCGTCCTGAGGCGTCTCCTTGTGGCCAGATCTCTGAACAATGTGGCTAGCTGCCAATTGTATCCGAAAGATCCACCCGTACGCATATGGCGTGTTGGCGCGATGGAATGCGAGGATCCGGATGAATCAGCTGCAGCGGGAAAGGGCGCGGTGGCATTACATATGTACTTCTGCAGAGTCACGGGCTGAATTTGCGTCCCAGCTCCGAGACCCTGTGTGGGAAGCGCTTCGTGATACGTAGCAGAAACCCGGGAGAAAAGCAAAAAAACAAGGTAAATAAATACAGGGCGAAGTTGCATTGAGTGACAATGGACGAGGCTGGCGGCTGGAGCTAGACAAATAGGTTAGGTACTACTTGTGTTGGCTGAGGGGACAGCCAGCAGCTAGGTACGCCACCCTGTGACCACGATGCTAGGGTGCTTGCATTTTTTGATATTCTTTTTGGGAGTAGCTGAGAAAACAAGACCAAATGTGTCCTTTGGGTGAGGAGGGCGAGCGCGTGCTCGTGCTACTGAGAGTTTGTCTCCCGCTATTGCTCCAATAGGTACATGATAGTTTCTAGGTGTGGTTCAGCTTTGGATTTGTCAGGCGGAACGGTACCTGTAGATGGCACGGATACCTCACGATTGGCCAGGTACCTGCCCATCCCTCCCCGGCTCGCGATAGTGTGGCGAAAAGGGCTCTCTTTCCCCTGCCCCGGCACTGTAGCGGCTAGCGGGCCCCGCTGGCGCAACTTACTTACAGTGGGCTGTGTGTTCAGGGCTCTCTGGTGGTGTCCAGCTCGCTGCAGCCACACGCTGCGTGCCGGAGCATAGTGCATGTTTTAGTGGTCGAGCCTCCTGCGAGCTGACCGAGCCCAGGCACAAGAGCTGTACTGGTTAGAAACAGCCTGGCCTTTGCCCACGCCCTTGCCCCCCTGCGCCGCCAGCCGCCATTGGAAAGGGACACTTGTTCAATTGACGCCTCGTCCCAGCTCCCCACACTGCCAACCTCCCCAGGCTGGCCATACATTACCATCAACCATCCCCAAGATCCGAGCAACTCTCTTCTTCTTTGCTTCCCTCGCCACGCAACATCTGGATAAAAACTTCAGTGTCGCCCGTCTGTACATTTTCCATATACCCCCTTCTTCTTTCACATCACACTACACACACACATCAAAATGCAGCACAAGCGCATTTGTCTCGGCCTCTTCGCCGCCTTTGCTGGCCTGGTTTCCGCCGCCGACGACTCCGATGTGACCCAGCTCACTGGCAAGACCTTTGACGACTTCGTCAAGGCCAACGACCTGGTTCTCGCCGAGTGTAAGTCCCATCAAATGTTTCTGCCTACGTCAATCGTCCCAACACAGAGCTAATGCCATCTCTCTCTAGTCTTTGCTCCCTGGTGCGGCCACTGCAAGGCCCTTGCCCCCGAGTATGAGGAGGCTGCCACCTCCCTCAAGGAGAAGAACATCAAGCTCGCCAAGATTGACTGCACCGAGGAGGCTGATCTCTGCCAGTCTCACGGTGTCGAGGGCTACCCCACCCTCAAGGTCTTCCGCGGCCTCGACAACGTCTCTCCCTACGCTGGCCAGCGCAAGGCCCCTGCCATCACCTCCTACATGGTCAAGCAGTCCCTCCCTGCCGTCTCCACCCTCGAGAAGGATACCCTCGAGGACTTCAAGACCGCCGACAAGGTCGTAGTCGTCGCCTACGTCGCCGAGGACGACAAGACCTCGGCCGACGTCTTCAAGACGGTCGCTGAGAAGTACCGCAACGACTACCTCTTTGGTTCCGTCGCCGATGCCGCCCTGGCCGAGGCTGACGGTGTCAAAGCCCCCGCTGTCGTCCTCTACAAGAGCTTTGACGAAGGCAAGACCATCTTCAAGGGCAAGAAGTTCGAGGCCGAGGCCATCGAGGAGTTTGCCAAGACTGCTGCCACTCCCCTCATCGGCGAGATTGGCCCCGAGACCTACGCTGGCTACATGTCCGCTGGTCTCCCCCTTGCCTACATCTTCGCCGAGACCGAGGAGGAGCGCGCCGAGCTCGGCAAGGCCCTCAAGGCTGTCGCTGAGAAGCACAAGGGCAAGGTCAACTTTGGTACCATTGATGCCAAGGCTTTCGGCGCCCACGCCGGTAACCTGAACCTCAAGACCGACAAGTTCCCCTCCTTTGCCATTCAGGACATTGAGGGCAACAAGAAGTTCCCCTTTGACCAGGAGAAGGAGATTACCGAAAAGACCATTGGCAAGTTCGTCGACGACTACGTCGCCGGCAAGGTTGAGCCCAGCATCAAGTCGGAGCCCATCCCCGAGTCCCAGGACGGCCCCGTCACCGTCGTTGTCGCCAAGAACTACGACGACATTGTTCTCGACAACAACAAGGACGTCCTCATTGAGTTCTACGCCCCCTGGTGCGGTCACTGCAAGGCTCTCGCCCCCAAGTACGACCAGCTCGGCGCCGCCTTCCAGGAGTCCGAGTTCAAGGACAAGGTCACCATCGCCAAGGTCGATGCCACCCTCAACGACGTCCCTGATGATGTCTCTGGCTTCCCCACCATCAAGCTGTACCCCGCCGGCGACAAGAAGAACCCCGTCACCTACAACGGCGCCCGCACCCCCGAGGATCTCGTCGAGTTCATCAAGGAGAACGGCAAGCACAAGGCCTCTGTTGTCCTCAAGGAGGAGGCTACTGAGGAGGCTGCCCCCGCCGCCTCCAAGGAGAAGGAGGCTGTCGAGGAGGAGGAGCACGACGAGCTGTAAACGTCATGTATTAGTGAATCATAAAATGGGAATGTTTACGAGTTTTTTTTTGTTACTATACGGTTGCCACAGCTGCACCAATGATTTATAGTTTTCTGCGAGTCAACAAATTTCGGATCTAAATAGATCATATACTCCATAACACTGCACTTTCTTTCTTTGGTGATGAATCTTTGTTTATTCTCTCCAGCAATGTTGTACAATTGCGCAATTCGAATTACGGCATATCGTGCAATTTAAACCGTGTAAAGTAAATAGTGTTTCCCTATCCCATTTGTGCTCCCGTATTATCCCGATTGCGGTCTTTATTTCTTCTTTTCCTGAGCTATTTGCTCAAGGTTCTTGACGTAGTTGGTCAATCGGGTTACGGAAGCTTGCAGTGTCTAGTGCAGTGTCAGTACCTATCCCATTCAATGTATCGGAGCAAGGTCGACGTACGTAAATATCCTCGGTGAGCAGCTCGTTGGAGGACTTGTACTCTTGGATGAGGTAGGTGTAGACGCTGCTGCCGGCAACGGTGCATCCGAGGAGGAAACCAAAGAGGCTGTAAATCAAGTCAGCGTACTGTATTCAGAATCGTACAAGGAGAAGACGAACCCGCCACGGAATGCGCCCATGGGCTTCTTGGCCACCAGAGGAGCGTCGGCCATGCGGCGCGCGGTGCTGTGGAAGCCACGGCCGGCTAGGGTGGCGCGGCCCATTAGGACTCTCGATGCGGTGGCGTACATGATTTCGTTTGCTGTGTGAGGCGGTGAAAACGATTTGACTCGGTGGCGGAGGTGTTGGTGCAATTGGGAGGAAGCTTCGGAAGGGTGATGCTTGGGTTTCGGCGAAGCGCAGGCAACCTGGCGGGTTTGGGGGAGGTGGCAACAGGACCTGTGATTGGGGGCTTCGGCTTGGGCAAGCTCTCCAGGAGTTCCCCACAGGGGGCCCTTTTCTTCTGACGGTGGCGGACGTTTCCGCAACGCACGCACTAACCAAACACGCACGCGACGACTGAACGTTTCCACTCGGAACAAGTACAGCAACAAAAAGACCATGAAAATTTGAGATTTTGATCAAGATGAACGATTTCGGAGTCATCGAGCTTGCGGGAGGCAAGACGACGTCGGCTCCTGGCTGGGCGTACGTCCCCGACACACGACTCGCCGCGGTGGCGGCGTCGCAGCAGCAAACTACGACGACGAACCGCAAGCGCGCGCGCAACGCCCCCGGCGGTGGGCTCACGCTCAGCGACCTCACGGCGCGGCAGGAGAATAAGATGCGCAAGGAGCTCGAGGTGCTAGACCGCGACGGCGGACGCGACGCGACGATTCCGCTGCCGGGGAAGAGTGGACGGAGTGAGTGCCAGTCGTGTGTCTACTGTGAGTCAACAGAATGCTGACAGATGGAAAAATAGCGCAGGGAAAACACACGGCCAATGTACGCAAGATTCTGCAGTCGCAAAAGACGTTTGCCAACCACCTCGACGATTTTCTGGCGCTGCAGGCGTTGACGGAATCATCCAACGCGGCGGCCGCCGCCGCGGCCAGCAAGCGATCCAACGCCGCCTCCCGCGCCAAGGACGCGTCCGCGACGCCGCAACACGCCGACACGCCGATGCCTGATGCCGGCGAGGCCAAGGACGGCCACACGACAACGACGACGGTGCTGGCGGCGCCGCACCGGTCCCCGCCGCCGGCGCACCCGGGCGACGCAGACCCCCTGCTGGTGAGCCGCGTGCCGCCGCTGCCGACCGAGGCCGAGATGCGACGGCTGCTGGCGGCGCCACCGCTCAGCTACGGCGAGGCGAGGGGCAGCTGGCGCGCGACGTACCCCGCGCGCGCGTTTTGCGAGGTCTGCGGGTACTGGGGACGGGTGCGGTGCTTGAAGTGCGGCACCAGGGTGTGCGCGCTCGAGTGCCTGGAGACGCACCGCGAGGAGTGCGTGACGCGGTACGGGCTATAATAGGGATGGAAGGGATGGAAGATTTATGTATGGTTGTGGCGTTTTTATATGATACCCCGATGTATAGCATCATTGTTACAATATTTATGGTTTACCTTTTCATTCCGCTGCTTGGGACTTGAGGTGCATGTGCTGTATGAAGTAGTGATACGATATAGGTCAGTAGAGCTGGGTAAAGCTGGAAATCGCTTTTTGATTCGGTGCTGCTCGGGGTTTGTGCCCTTTGTTGCGACTTGGGTTGTCTGTATTTGGCTGTGATGTTGATCAGATTCACCAGCACTTCGACAATGGCCATGGTAGAAAGCTTCTGCTATAATGTTTCTGACCCGTAGCATGAAGCTGCACATTGGACAGGATGACTCATGTAGAAGAGAACACTATTGCGTCGCATTGGCACGAGACACTGGCTACGTGACAAGAGAGGATTGCTTGCGAGATAGGCCTAGTACATTAATAATGCTCAAAGCACCAAATCCACGAAGAGACATATGTAATATAAAACCACCGGCCGATACTCTCGGTCATGTCTCTATTGAGAAGTACTTTCGCATACGATACTGTCTGTTGAATCATAATTGGCGTCATGGATGGGACTCATCCCTAGCAGACGCAGTCACGCACCGGCTTCGGCATGCTGACTCAACCACAGACAATTACAACAAATTAGTAGGATACTGGCTAGTAAAACATCTACATTCAGGCTAATTATTTAAAACATGACAAGTCCACATCATTAACACATATCTATGTATTGACATGTCCATCGCCGAGGATCTGCCGTGTGACTCCCAAACGACAATACTACCCCACCTCCCAACTCCCCCTCCTAAAAAAAGCGTTGTCTGCCCCTCCACGATTGAACCAGTTCTGCAATAGCACACCCTCACCCACCGCCTTTTTTCTTCCCGTCCGACTCTCGTTCGCAACCGTCATTGTTTTGCCCGCCATGTCGTCCGAGAAGGTTGATGCCGCCAAGGTGGCTACGGGCGCTCCCAAGGAGCTCGTCTCCCGGCCCAAGGAGAAGAAGGAAAAGGCCCCCAAGCCTAACAAGAACGCTGGCCTCGAGGTACACATCGGCCCAACTTTCGAAGAAGCGCCTCGCAAAAAAGAGAAATAAATAAAGAAAGAAAGGATATTAACATGGACATGATAGCGCCCCGAGCCTGCCGAATTTATCCAATACCGTCTGGATCTTTTCGACAAGATCAAGGCGAGACAGGATGCCGAGATTGCTGGTATGCGACGACCCGTGCTTTTTTTGACGGACGAGTGTGGGAGGAGGGACATTGGCAAAACTGACATGGATGTGCAGCCAAGCCGCGCGAAGAAATCACCATTACGATGCCCAGCGGCAACGAGACCAAGGGTACCTCGTGGGAGACTACCCCGCTGGCTATTGCCAAGGGCATCTCCAAGAGCCTCGTCGAGCGCACCGTCATTGCTCAGGTCGACGGCGAGCTGTGGGATCTCACCCGCCCGCTAGAGAAGAGCTGCAAGCTCGAGCTGCTCGATTTCGACCACACCGAGGGTACGCGACACCTGCCCTCTTCTGAACGCTCTTTGAACCTAGTGCTTATATCCGTCTAGGCAAGAAGGTCTTTTGGCACTCGTCTGCCCATATCCTGGGCGAGGCCTGCGAGCGCCGCTTCGGCTGCTACCTCTGCAACGGCCCGCCCACCGAGAACCCGCCCGGTTTCTACTACGACATGGCCAACATGGAGGGGTACGTGTTTTTTTCCGCATCGCGTGCAGGGCTTTATCCAGGTGAAATGCTGACAAAGTCTCTTGCAGGCAGGTTGTAGGCGACGACGACAAGAAGGCGCTCGAGACCCTCTCGTCGTCCATCATCAAGGAGAAGCAGCCCTTTGAGCGTCTGGAGATGACCAAGGACGAGCTCCTCGAAATGTTCAAATACAGCAAGTACAAGGAGTACTTTATCCAACAGCGCGTGCCCGAGGGCACCAAGTCCACCGTATACCGCTGCGGTCCCCTCATCGATTTGTGCCGTGGTCCTCACGTGCCCAACACTGGCAACATCAAGGCCTTTGCCGTTCTACGAGTATGACATTGTCGTTTCCTATAGTCAATTCCCTGTATACTAATGGTCGCAGAGCTCTGCTGCCTACTGGCTGGGTGACTCCAAGAACGAGTCGGTGCAGCGCATCGCTGGTGTCTCGTTCCCCGACAAAAAGGCCCTCGACCAGCACAAGGAGTTCCTCGCCGAAGCCGCCAAGCGCAACCACCGCAAGATTGGCACCGACCAGAAGCTCTTCTTCTTTGACGAGGTGTCGCCCGGGTCCACCTTCTTCCTGCCGCACGGCGCGCGCATCTACAACACCCTCATGGACGTGATCAAGGCTGAGTACCGCAAGCGCGAGTTCCAAGAGGTCATGACGCCCAACGTGTACAAGTCGGAACTGTGGAAGACGTCAGGCCACTGGGGCCACTACGCCGAGAACATGTTCACCTTTGAGGTAGAAAAGGAGCAGTACGGCATGAAGCCGATGAACTGCCCCGGCCACTGCAAGATCTTCAGCCACGCCGACATCAACTACAAGGACCTGCCGTGGCGCATGGCCGACTTTGGCGTGCTGCACCGCAACGAGTTCTCCGGCGCGCTGTCGGGCCTCACGCGCGTGCGCCGCTTCCAGCAGGACGACGCGCACATTTTCTGCACCGTCGACCAGATCCGCGACGAGATTGTCGGCTGCTTTGACTTTCTCGACGCCATATACAGCCTGTTTGGCTTCGAGTACAAGCTCAAGCTGTCCACGCGGCCCGACAAGTACATTGGCGACGTCGCCGTCTGGGACATGGCCGAGGCCAAGCTCACCGAGGCCCTCGACGCCTTTACGCAGAAAATCGGCAGCAAGTGGGAGCTCAACCCCGGCGACGGCGCCTTCTACGGCCCCAAGATTGACATTACCGTCTACGACGCCCTCCGCCGCGAGTTCCAGTGCGGCACCATCCAGCTCGACTTTAACCTGCCCAAGCGTTTCAAGCTGCGCTACGTCGCCTCCAAGGACGAGCAGGCGCCCGGCGGCGGCGACGCCGAGCCCGACCTGCCCGCCGGCTACGCCCGCCCCGTCATGGTGCACCGCGCCGTCCTCGGCTCCGTCGAGCGCATGTTTGCCATTCTCACCGAGCACTTTGCCGGCAAGTGGCCCTTCTGGCTCTCCCCGCGCCAGGTGCTCGTCGTGCCCATCATGCCGGCCGTCAACGACTACGCCATCGAGGTGCAGACCACTTTCAAGAACAAGGGCCTGTTTGTCGACGTGGACCTGAGCGGCAACACGTTTCAGAAAAAGATTCGCACTGGCCAGCTGGAGCAGTACAATTTCATTTTCGGTATGTTTTTTTTTTTCGATATGTTTTCTGAATTTCTTCTTCTTCTACATCAGAGAGCTAACGTGAAAACTTTGCACAGTCGTCGGCGGCGAGGAGGAAAAGTCTCGCACCGTCAACATTCGCAACCGTGACGACCAGGCTACGCAGAGCAAGGGCGAGCTGATTCCCCTACAGGAGGCGCTGGATCAGATGATCAAGCTCAAGGAGGAGAGAAGACGCGTCAATAAGTTTTAAGACAACCAAGACTTAGATGTGTGTATAGAGAAGAGAGAGAGAGAGGGAGACGTGGATATTCATGATTTTTTCTTTTTTTTCTTGAATGGAAAGAAAGACAGGTAGCGGGTAGGAATGTTTAGCATGTACGGAGTAGTGACGACAACGATTCGGTACAAGAGGAAAACAAAAAACAAATATATACGCATTACGAAGGGCTTGGTTTCTGTTTTGCATTGGGAAACATGGGAAATGCTTGTGCGAGGTTTTGAGTCGAAATGCCATGTCGTTTATTAGGGCCCACAGGAAAACGAGAGAAATTGATTCAGCATTTATCCAGGACTGGCAATTGCAAGCGTCAGGCACGTGGGAAAGCATGGCAGAGGACTGCAAAAAAGGCTATCGACGCCATGGCGTCGGGCAAAGACGGCGAGGCGTTTGCGGCGGGGAGAGCATTGGGCTGCAACAGTCATGGATGCCCAAACGGTGAGCAGTTTGTTTGGCCTCTTTCTCGAGAAGAAAAAGGAAACAGACTGGTACATGTAGGCTGAATGAGGGGGCGTGTCTGTTCCTTTGACTGCTCATAGGTGTGGCGATCCAAAGTGTGGTGGTCGTTAGTGTGCGCCATGTCTCGAAACGGGCGGGCAAGGGTTTTTTGTCCAACGAGGGAAGAAGGAAGATGGTGGCTTGTTCGGGACGGGAACTTGACGGAGCATGCCCGCGGACGATTGTTTCTTGGAAAGAAACGGAGGAGGAGAATTGTCAACTGGGTATGTCTGCTGGTCGATGTCGAAAGCACCGGCCATGCCTCGGCTGGTGTTGGGTGTGCGTTTGGGATTGAGAGCTAGTCACTAGTATTTGTCTGGCTTTCAATCTGATGCTCCTATCGGTTATAAAAATGGGGAGAAGACTGATAGGAAACAGGGAACACGCTTGATAATCAAAAAGGCCCGTCTGCGGTGCCGACCGAACTAGGATTCGCTTTGAAGACTTGCGTGGAGGAACAGCAGCGGAGGTGCGGAGGAGAGGGGCGTGGCGTAAGTGGCGGAGGAGGGAGGGGGCGTGCCACAGAGATGCGAGGCGAGACGCAAGAGGTGGTTGCGTTAGCGGGTGTGTAGCGTGCAACGGCGCTGGAGGAGCGCTGTATTTGTCCCCGGTGCCTTGGGCTAGTCTAGGTGTACAGGTGCTCACACGTAGCGAGAGCCGGGATCGAGCTGCAACACCGTTGCGCACGTCTTTTTCCCTTGCTGCAAAGATGAAAGGTTCAAGGACAGGAGTCGCGCCAAGACGTGTGCACAAAAAGTACCGAATGCAGAATGGACTCGAGGGCTTGCTCAGTTGTGCTGCTGCGGCTCGTCACACACACCCATTAGCTAGCCATGGTGTATGCATAAAGCACATCATGGATACATACATAAACCTAGGTAGGCGTCTGCGCATAGACACGAACTGCACCCAGCCGGGCCACCGCTGACGGTAACTGTAGTCGGACGTCCTTGGATTGCTCGGCCGCTGACTGGCTACAGAACCCAAGCACCAGCACGTCGCCACCAACTACTGGTAGTACTCCAGTACGGGGCCATGAGAAACATGCAGCACAACGTTGTTGATGTGTCACATCACCACGCTACTGCCAACAGTGCGTAACGCTCTTGCCTGGTCGCACTGCCGATTCCGACATTGCTGGGGTGTGGATTGAAAGCTGCACGGCGCCGGCTGCTGCCACCATTGCTGCACTGTGGTACCCGTGTCACATAGCAGGAACTCGCCCGTCAATGACAGCCCATCATGCTCGGCTGCCAAATTTTTTTCTCTTCGCTTCTCTCAGCTCCGTTGTCCTTGAAAATGATGACCCTGTCAGACATGAGATGTGAGTAGTCGGTCGAGGGGAGCAGCTCGTGTTTCGACGCCGTACGGCTTGAGATGTGACGAGCGCGGGTGCAGAGCCATACGAAATCGCATCCTGACTTTTCGATTCGCTCAATCACGCCGTTGATGACATGCTGGCAATGCGCCCATCTGACATGAACAGTAGCGGTCTGGTCTTCTTTGAGTTTGGGCATGTGCACATCGCATGCTTCGCCCCGGTCGGTGGGCCGTCTTGGCTGGGGGCGTGTAGACACGGGGCGCGGATAGATCATCTATCATAAAATACCAAGGCGCAAAATAGCAAGACACAGTCTGTGGCGCCCGCGACTCATTTCAGTACCGAGAAGCTGCCCAGCGCAGCTTTTGGGGCCCTGGCAGAAGGCCGAGTTGCTCTCAAGTCCCGTCTCGAGAGCAGTGCGACTGCCCAGTTGCCGGACGTACCAATTCAATGAGTGCCGGATGTAGCGCTGCGCATCCTTCTGAACTGCCTAAAGCGACACTGTCCTAGGACCATCTTAGCCGGGCCGACGATCCAGCTCGCCCGAACCTTGGCTGTAGCCGCTTCGTCGGCGGGCTGTGATGTACAACAAGGTCACCATTACCGCTCAGCTTTATTAGACGGATATGATGACGAGTTAATCAAGGCCAAGGTAAAATTCTGACTGCTCAACAATGATTTGCGACGCCCCGGACTGGCCCCAGTCTGTCGGGGGTGATGCGCTGTGGACACGGTTCGTATGGCGCGGGGAATGTAGAGTCGAGTGAACTGAGCATCGTAGGTGCGAACAACTGCCAGAGTGTAATCGAGTTGACGCCTGTGAGGGGGGAGGTCAGTGTGTGCCAGAATATAAATTATTGACATAGCCTTTGCATACAATTATTTACCTCTAACAGTTACGATTCAGCACACCTAGGTAGCCAAAGTAGCCAGGTACACCGGGCATTCTCGCACAAGGGCTTTCGGTCTAGAATCGACGAGACTGCAGATGGCGGATGGGATGAGGCTTCAGAGTCCAGACAGGCATGGAGCTCCAACCCCAGGCGTTGGCGGCGTCTGCCAGTCCACATACGGCACACACCATCACACCACTATCCCCACAGGCGAGGCGCCACTAGACTGGTGGGAGCCGTCGGGATGCCATGGGACGTGTCAGAAAAGAGGCAGAGATGTCGTCGCGCGAAAGAAGGCCCGCCTGGCAATATGATGTGTAAGTTTTGAGGTGTTTCTCTGCGGGCAGCCCTCGGGCACCACCTTTGGACCGAACGAAACAGACAAACGACTTGTAACACGGCTTGGCAGCACGCGAGCAGTTTCCAAGACTGCCATTGTTGAGGCCGCCAACAGACTGCAGAAGATGCCTGCGGGCGTCGGCTGTGATGTGTCAATGGATTCTGTCATGAGCACAAATGTGCAGGCGTTGCTCTATCTTTCTCGGTGCGTGGGCTGTAGGCTGTAGCATCGCCATCCAGAAGCTTCGCTCGTGCAGCTGTGGCTGGCGTCTACTGGTGGCGCTCAGCATTGCATCCAGGCTGGTTATTGTTAATTAATTAGCTGAGGCGTCATGCAGTTTTGTCTGGCAGTGCAAATGGGCCTGACGAGAGACTTGCAGTGGCAGCTGCACGTAAGCCATTGCTTGCATTGCCCACACATTCATTGCGCCGGAAGTGCATTGGTCGACGAGAGACAAGGGGCCTCTTTTATTATGTCGCCACCTGGAGCAGTACTGGTAACAGAGTTATTGCCCATCTTGGCTCGCCGCGGCACTTGAACAGACAGACCAGGAGGCGGCCTGACAACTCCGATGAGGGGTGCAGCGTCCAGACCCAAGGTCCCAGCGTGAGCCTTGAGCACACATCAACCGATAGGTCCTTTGCAGTTTCATTCATGTGAAGAGCCGAGGCCAGACAGTCGGGATCGTAGCTGGGTAGCGGGAAAGCAATGGCAGCCGCTGCCAAGACAGCACGATCGAGAGAGCAGCTGCGAGGGAGTGGACAACGAAAAAGAAACGAAACTGGAAATGCTAATGATGGAGTGTGTCGACCTGGCACATGTTGGTGGTGCCTGCCTCGGGGTTGGTGGTGGTCGGCTCGATTGGCTGGGGCATCTGGGAGCACTACTGTAGCAGTCGGTATGTAGGTAGGTAGGCAGAGAGCCAAGAAGCAAGCTTCCAGTCACACAGCTGCTAGTGGGCAGCTACCTACTTAGGTGATTCCCGACGGCCGAGTGCCTGACGACGTGCAAACCATTGAATCAGTAGATTCTCTGTGTCGTTCATCACGGCCAAGGCCGTTTGCCTGTCGAATGCTGGCCATTGGTGCTTTGTACAAGGCTGCTACCAGTACGTGAGTCAGATGTAGCGTGCTAGTTTTCGTGCCAACTCCTCGACTCGCTAATAATAATTACCTTTATTAGGACAACCAGAGATGCCTAGGTTGGCTGGCGGTGAAGGCAGGTACCTACTGAATACCTTGGCTGATGCAAGACAGACAAAACGGCAGTGCGGGCGGACGACCAGCAGTGTGCAGCAGCAGCCGGCGGTGGAAGAACCTACAGGGAGCGGGACTGCAGTTGTAGCGCCTGCTCCAGCACTGGCAACACTTGCTGCTGGACTGGTGCAGGTGGCAGGCCTGGAGCGGTACCTTACCTTGCCTTTTTACTGGCACCCCTCCCCCCTTCCTTTCCAAGTCCAGGCCCCCCCAAATGTCGCATGGCCCAGCACACTTGCCCTGGAAAAGCAACTGTAGCATGCTGTGGCTTCCATGCTAGCGTCCGCTCCTCCTCAACCCCATCTCCACCCCACCCTCGTCCATCCATCTCGCGACTCCCCTCCTCTCACCATTTGCATCCGTGCCTACGCCACCTTTTTGACCGCGCACACATTTGACACACGCACGCCTCTACCACGCCGTCGCGCAGACTCCCAGGACAGACCAAGACATCAAAAAAGACAGCCTGCCCGCCCGAACCCCAGACCATTCTTGTCCTCGACCAGTGTTCTTTTTTTCGAGAGTTGACACAAGAGGGCCATGTACGAACGCCACTAATTTCTTCACACCACCCGGGTACCTCTAGCCATCGACCTGGCACTTTGTCTATCATTAGCCGCACCACCACTTACATTCTCGTCATATTTTTTTTTCCCGCGCATGTCGACCTCCAGATTGACCGACCGACAATCAAACCCATCCACCTGTCCTGCCGCATGACCTAAAACCAGTGCTTGTTCGCGTTCTGTTTTTTGGGTAGCGCCCTCTCTCCCGGCCATGCGACGTTCGTCATCGCATACTACTCGAGTGCCGCCCGACGACCTTCAACAAGATGGTGGCCAACACTCTCGCCAACGTTCTCACCTGCTGAATCACCACGCACACGACTGGGACTTGGACTCGGACTGCTCCAGTAGCAGCAGCAACGACGACTCGTTGTCGCGGCGGCACCAACCCAGTCGCTCCCGCCTTCTCTGCCACCTTGCTAGCACGTCTTCCCCCACCAACACCGCCATCACCGCCTCCCGCATGACGGCTACCTCAGTAGATGGGCCCGGCGCGCCCTCGGCTAGCCGCCATTCCCAGTTTGCTCGGCCACCCTCGGATTCCCAGCACGATACTCAGTCGGACGTCGAAATGACCGACAGCGATGGCCAAGACTCTGACACCGAATTCGACGTTGGTGGCGCTCCGCTGGCGTTGGCGGCCCCAACCCGCGCCCACCAAGCCACCAACAAAATGCCCACACTGGAGTTAGATCCCGAATATCTATCCGATGCCGATCAGGGAGAGTACGACGAGGACGACGAGGACGACGAGGACGACGACAGCGACGATGCATACGACGACGAAGACGACGACGACGACAGCGACGATGACATGCAACTCTCGCAACATCATCCCAACGTCCTGCCACCAATGGCACCTATGGCACCCACGCCTTTGTTCCTGCATCCTGGCAATGCCTACTTCTTCCAGAACTCTCCGCAGAATATACCCGTCGACGAGCCAACAATGCCAAACCAACCCACAAACTTTGGCATGCCCGCCGGCCCTACCGATCTTGCCAACTTGCCGCCGCTTCCGCAACCACCCCCCAACTGGGTGCCTATACCAGCATTCATCACCGACCAAAATTTGGCCCTCAGCAATGCGATCCCCGGTATACTTGGATCCGAGAACCTTGACTTGACCGACTTTTTGCGCGACTGGGCCTACCAGGGCCGCTATGGCCGCGCTGCACGATCACAACCCCCTCTGCTCGACGAGCTTATGCGCCAAACGCAAGAGCAGCCCGACGAAATCGACTATGCCCAGCTCAAAGGCGACCAGTATGACTTGCAAGGTCTGAACTGGGCTTCTATGGAGACTACACGTAAGGCTGCACGCTTGCGACGCCAATATACCTATAGAAACTATGTCAACAGAATGGGCTCTGACAAATGGATGGCAAGTATCCTCGCTTCCTCTTGACAGGCCAATACTAACCAGTTCCGGTTGCAGTTACCCCACGAAGCGCTGTCCTCTCGCGAGAGCTTTTACAGATTCAAGAGAATGAACATTCGCAGAGACGTCTCCCTGGCTCACTTTCAGCTACGCAGTGTTCTCGCCTGCCCGACCCGCACACACGCCTATTATCCTACTCCCCAGGGTATCGCACGCATGAATCTGGCATCTAGGAAATCCGAAACTTTCATGAACACGCGAGACTTCCCCGCTGCTGGGGCCGTCATATCGACTCTTGATGCCGATTGCGGCGTCCTGATGTGCGGTACGTTCAATGGCGAGTATTACATCAAGAGCCTGGATGCTCCTGAAAAGCAGGGGTACTCGGAAGGCCAAATCACCTCTGATCCCGGCGGCATAACCAACCACATCAAAATTCACAAACCACGGCGCTCCTGTGGACCTGCGGCTGCCATAGCGAGTAACGATCACGGATTCCGACTCTTGGACTTGGAGACGCAAAAAATCGTGCAAGAAACCAAGTATCCGTTTGCGCTCAACTGCACGGCTGTATCCCCGGACCGACGACTGCGAGCCGTGGTAGGCGATCACTTTGATGTTCTCATCACCAATGCCGACACGGGCGAGGTGCTGCAAGAGCTTGGCGGCCACCGCGACTACGGCTTCGCCTGTGACTGGTCCGACGACGGCTGGACCGTGGCCACCGGCTTCCAAGACATGGCTGTCAAGATCTGGGATGCTAGACGCTGGTGTAACTCGAGCGGCATCTCGACACCGCTGTGTACGGTGCGCACGGAGATGGCCGGGGCCCGCAGCCTGCGCTTCTCGCCTCTCGGAAGCGGCCCGCCTGTACTGGTTGCCGCCGAGGAGGCTGATTTTGTCAACATTATCGATGCCAAAATGTTTCGCTTCAAGCAAGAAATCGATGTCTTTGGCGAGATTGGCGGCACTGCCTTTGCCAATGACGGCCAGGACCTCAACGTTTTGTGCTGCGACACGCAACGTGGCGGCCTCTTGCAGCTGCAGCGCTGCCGTGGCCGACGTGGCGTCATGCGCAGCTACGATGAGGACTACATGGCGAACCGCCACTCGTGGCTTCCAGATACTGATACGACGCCCGCCATGCACGAGATTCCCTCATTATTCTAATTTCACAACCACTTCCCTCTTATTATTATCACATCACAAACTATACCCTTGGGTGACGCAGTATACGATAGTGTCTACATATTCTCACGCATCTATCCCGGCGTTTTTCTTTCTTCTTCTTCCTTTTCATTTTGCTTTGCAATCTTCTCTTGTCTTGAAGGCTGGCACGACAGCATGAGAATCAGGCGAGCAAGCATCCTTTTTCTTCTATAGCATCTGATGGGAGCGATTATCATTATGATTTCTATATTCCGGATTGTTGGCACTTTTATTCTCGAGGCTTCTGTTTTTATTTATTTAGATTTTTGGGTGGCATGAAAATGTATCCAGGTTGATAGCAGGCAGAAAATGCCGTTTCCTTTTTTCCCAAGAAAGAAGAAACTAAATTGGAGGAAATATATGAACTATACATGGCCAGCACGAAAGGCAGCCGATTTTTTTAAACATGAACATTTCGATCTCTGGCCCTTCTGTACATGGTACATGTACTCTGTACTCTCGAAGCCCCTCGTGGGCTGTGTCTTGTATACTTGCCCTACTTTGCTTCCATGTTTGCTTTTTAGTACCCTTTTGGTGTCATTTGCCCTACGCTTATAAGTAGGGAATAAAAAAAAAGAATGCCATCAAGCAGGTGTGTTGCCTGCAAGGGGGGTTTGGTTGTTACGCTGACGCCTCCCTCCCATAACCCAGCCCGCCGCTTTCCGAAGGGGGTGCGGAGAGAGACACAGAGGGAGTCGTCTGGAATGCGGACGATGCGACCACGCGATGAATAAACAAAGGATGGGACGAAAGAAGACGCGAGCGACAAGTTCCAGGAACAAAGAAGACAACATGAATCGTCCCCGAGGGGCACAAGGGCACGCACCCCCCCCCCCCCCCCCCCCTTTTTGGGGCTATTGCTAAATCAGGGCAAGTTGGGTCGCGTGCGCGTGCGCATGAACATGTACATGCAGTTGAGATGAAAAAAAGCAAATGAAGGCGAAAAAAAAGGAGGTCCATGTTTTTGAGCTCAACTCCCAAAGCTAGTAAATTGAGAAAAAACGCCTATATGATAATACCACAGGATTATGTAGGAGCTGAAGAATGTAAAAAAGAAAATGATGGAAAAATTCGACAAACAAGTCATTAGAATCATAGGTCGAACCCAGCCACCTTTTTTTATTGTCAATTCGATTAGGAAACAATAAAAATTGGGACGGGCTTGTAGGGAAAAAAAAAGTTTTTATATATAGAACTTGACGAGGCTTTCCCCATGTAACTTAATCGGCAGCAAATAAAGTGTCCAGAAAAAAATGTGCAGGCTGCTGCGCTCTTATAAACAGATGGGCAGGACGGGGTGGTGTCCTGGGCGTAGCAGGCATGTCAATTTATGTGCTTTGGGCAACACCTGGCTTTATTTACAGGGAGAAGTTGAAGACGGCGCTGAGGCCCCAGCGCTGGTCGGGCTGGGGCTTCCACGCCTCGTTGTCAAAGGAGAAGAAGACGGAGGCGTCACCGCACTTCTCGCGGATGGAGCTGATGGCCTTCTTCTGGTCATCAGGGCCGGGGCAGGCCTTGCCGTTGCAAGGGCCCTCGTTCTTCCAGCCAGTCTCCAGGTTGATGACGTTCTTGTTGCAGATGGCCTGAAGAATGTTCATCTGCTCCTTGACAAAGTCACCGGCGCCAGAGGCATCGACGTTGGGGTTGAAGAAGGCGTGGATGTTGGCGCCGACGACGTCAACGAGAGGGCAGATGGCGTTGGACACCTCCTTCTGCTGCCAGATGTTGAGGGTCTCGGCAATGGTGACGGGGCCCTGGTAGCCGGAGCACTGGGACTTGACGTCCTTGATGAGCTGGGCGAGTTCAGAGGCAGTGCAGATGCCGTTCATGATGGACTCGTTGCTAACAACAAGCAGACGGATGGCATCCCAGTTGTTCATGGCGACGAGGTCATCAACCTGCTTCTTGACCTCGGGGTTGCTGATGGAACACTGCTGGCCACCCTTGACGAAGACACCGGCAATGATCTGGAGACCCTGCTCAATGCAAGCGGGAACGACGTTGACAAGGGTGTCGCAGTCGGTACCGTAGATACGGACGGCCTGGAAACCAGCGCGCTTGATCTCAGCAATGTCCTTCTTGACCTGGCTGCCAGACTTGCAGTTGCCGGAGGCGCTGTCGTAGGGACCGTAGGTGATGGCGAAGTGGTCGTTGGTGCCCTTGACCTCAGTCTTGCTGGTGCCGGGAGCGGCAGGGGTAGAAGAGCTGGGGGCGGCCGAGCTAGGAGCGGCCGAGCTGGGGGCAGGCTTGGGAGCAGGCGTGCTGCTGGCGGGAGCAGGAGCAGGAACGGGGGTGCTGA
Source organism: Samsoniella hepiali (assembly GCA_001455915.2). Classification (NCBI taxonomy): domain Eukaryota; kingdom Fungi; phylum Ascomycota; class Sordariomycetes; order Hypocreales; family Cordycipitaceae; genus Samsoniella; species Samsoniella hepiali. Next base: position 1,161,686 of record LNDK02000103.1, on the reverse strand, counting down.
CAGCGGGAGGAGTAGGGGTGGCGGTGGGAAGGCCAGAGCTGGTGTAGGGGCAGACGGTAACGTAGTCGGTCTCGGTGGCGGTCACGACAACCTGGGGCTTGGTGTAGGTACCGGGAGCAATGGTGGTAGGCGTGGGGTAGACAATGACGGTCTCGGTCGAGATGGCAGTGGTGTGAGCACCGATGGTGTAGGTACCGGCCGTGGGGCAGACGTACTCGGTCAGGCTGATGGTGCTGGTGGTGACGCCGCCCTTGGTGATGACGGTGGCAACGGGGCAAGTGACGGTGGTCAGGGTGGTGACAACGGTCGTGACACCGCCGATGGTGTGAGTACCCGAGGGAACCTTGGTGGTGGTGGCGCCGCAGACAGTGGTGGTGTCAGTGACGGTCAGGGTCGTGGCCGGGAAGGTGTAGGTGCCGGGGGTAGGGCAGCGCTGGACCTCGGGGGTAGGGACGACGACGACGACGGTGGTGGTGGTCTGGACAGGAGTCGAGACGGCGGTAGGGATGGGTGTGATGGTCACGGTCGAGGTGTTGGTCGAGGTCGAGGTCACGGTGGTGACGGGAACGGGGACCACTGTCGGGTGTTAGTTTGCGCCGTCTCTCGGTTGGTCGCGCCAGGAGCAGGAGGGTTGAACGTACGGGTGGCCTCGCCGGTGATGGTCTTCCAGATGGTGGTGCAGCCAGGGAGGCAGACCTCACCAGTAGGGGCGACGGGAAAGCCGGTGCTGGCAGCGTGGCCGCGCTTGTTGAACTGCTGGTGAGCGTGGCGGTGGTTGCTGGCGCTGGCGGCACCAGCCAGGGCCGCGGCGGCGGCGAAGAAGGTGGACTTCATTGTGATTGAAACCGGTTCGAGTCGTGAAAAAGAAAAAAAAAGAATGCCCGCTAAAGGAGTGAAGCGGTAAGTAGAGAAGGGAAGTGAACGAAAGGACGAAAGGCTGCAAAGAGCTTTCAGTTACGACCTCGAGGGATGGGCGGTTCGTGAGGAGGAGAGAAAGAGAAGCAAGAGAGGCGGCAGGTGGGCGACTATTATTCTTGTCTGGAGCGAGCGGCCCAGGCACAGTGCGTTAGCGGCCTGGGGACATCAGCCATTTCGCCAGGCCTTGGTTTGCTAGCCCCGGCCCAAGCAGGGGTTGGACAGAGAGTGGGTGTGGTTCAAGACTCTTGGTGGTGGCATCCTTGCTTGGCTTCGTGCCTCTGTCCCACCCGCCGCCCTGTCCAGCCTATGAGGCCGCGCATCATGTCCACAACAAAGACACAGGCTGGGCGTGGGCCGGGGCCTTGGATCAACAAGTGCTGCTGGCCAAGCCTCTGGTGGCACCGAGCGAGAAGGCTTGCCACAGCATCCCGCAGCCTCCAATCAGGGGGGTCTGCTCATTTGCCATCGCCACCGCTCGAAAGGGGCTCTCCGGCTTGTTGTTCGCTGCTGCTGCAGATTGCCCGCTGCCGCCTCTGCCCGTTGCGACTCTGTGGTGAACCACGCGAGGCGCTGAAATGAATGGCTGGCTGCTAGCGGAGGCCGTATTTGCCTGGGGAAATGAGATGGATCGAGCTTCCTTGTGTCCCCTTTCCACTGCCGCCCATTGGGTGCCGTGTTGTACTGGTACAGGCCGGCGATTTGGTCTTTTGTCTTGTTTCTTTTCAAGCCCCAATCCAGCTTCCCGCCTCTCTTGTCCGCCTCTTCCACCTTCTCTTCGCAACGCTTCTCCCTCCCTGCCGACCGCCTGTCTCTGGCCTCTTGTCAGCTTGCTGCGCCGAACCGACCATTGTTAGCGTGCCCAATGAGGCCAAGTCAGGAACAGCTTTTGCCCAAGCGGTACCTTATTGAGTAAGGATCCGCCAGACCTCCATCGTGCCGCTGGCTTTGGTGGGCTCCCCGACCATTAATTTTAATTAAGTAGTGGGACTCGCGCCTTTGTTCCACGCGCTATTTTGATTCATAATTTCCCTCCTCGTTCTCTTTGTGCCTGGCTGGTCGCGGCTACTGGTAGTTCAGGAGACTGCACAACTCCAAAATGCGCAGTCGTCTTGACCGACGCCATCGATCGCATTCCCGATGTGGCTGACGAAAACTTTCGAATCTTGTGTTATTGCCTCTTTGATTTGCAGCTTCCCGGTACCGATTTTCATCCAAGCGGAACCGAGCCACGGCTAGGACTCGAAAAGCCGTGTACTGCCGTGTACTTGCGACAACTTCGAGGCATTTTTTGTACAACTGCGCGAGAAACTGGAGGTAGTGCAGGTTTTGTAAAGAATTTTCAACTGCTGTTGTAGCAGCCCGACAACCCGAGCCTGGATGGCAGTGGATGCTGACTGTTGCTAATTCTCCGGCGCTGTCACAAGAAGAGGCTGGGGCGAGCTATATTTGGCACGGCAGATATTATGCCCACCCTTTTGCTTGTGCCATCCTGCCCCACGGAGCCTTTGTCTGGTCGGTCAGCGTCTTTCATGACTGTCGTGTGGTATGTGCACACTCATCGCCCGGAGATAGTCAGAGGCGTCAAGCGTGTCAGATTGCCACCTGTGCTTGAGACACGGCTAATTGTAGAAACTTGGCTGTAAATATCATCGTTACATAAAATGAAGTTGGCAAACTCGTGAGCGACCCACCCGGAGATGCAATGCTGAGCTCACGACGAAATTAGACCACTATCCCCGCGTGCTACTGGTCACTTCAGGCTGCACCAAGAGTCCTTGTTCAGCATCCTGGACGGCTGGTCGCGCCCGCTCACCGTGACATCGAATGAGCCACCCGGACATTCACTCAAATCATCACGGCCAAGTCTCCGATCGAGGCCCTTGCACCCCTTACCCTCTCAGCAGGCAAAGTGGCTCTTTGTAATTGGTAATCTGTAGCGTGGTCGAGAACGCCGTCGCTTGTCGAGAACCAGGCGACAAGCCAGGTGCTTATTACTGACATGCCATCGTGTTTATCTGCAGCCTTGACCTTGATGCGCCATCGGAATCGTACCTGTGAAACATGTCAGCCGTTGCGCATCCACTTGCAAATACAACTAGAAAAGGTAGCAATTTCTTCATTGCGATGTGGCTGAGCTGTACTGCTCAGGGGCAAATTGCGCGGCCACGCCGTGCCAAAGCTTCGACAGCAGACTCACAAAGCGATGGTAGTGATATTATTAGAAGAATTAGATACTTGATTGAAGAATATGATCTTTATTGCCTACCCATAATTACCCATAATGCTTGACGATGTTGGCAACTGCCACTCAAACGCAAAGTTGCATATCACGTGACCTCGCGACGTTGACGCATTTTGCGGGACTCTGGACGACTGCAAAAAATATTCACGTTTAGACGTGAAGCTGCATTGTTGGCCAGATTAAAATGTTACGCATATCTGGCAGGCCATTCGTTTTCCGGACATGTAGTACGCTATCCCAGCCGCCATCATGGCGGCCCAGAGCTGTGAATTCGCCATGTCTGGCGACACGCTCAGGAGTAAGTTTCAGGCGAGTCTACAGGTTGGATTGATACTGACTGTTTTCTAGAGATGGTTTGCAACGCAGCTGAATGAAGAGAAGAGCCAGCGGTTTGGAAAGGACAGCATTCCATCTACTCTGATTCCCAGCCCAGAACGAATTGCTGAATTACCCGTCCGGGACAGGCTACAGTACTGGGAGCAAGAGAATGAAAGCAAAAAGACGCCAAAGATGCTTTCGGACGCCAACCTTTACGGCACCATGGCCAATCATATGAGCCGCACTCAAACTTCAAAGGCTACAAACCTGAGAAACCTGAGAGCCGGCCCAGCTGGGTCCCAAACTGGCTCGGCCATGGAATTCAACCTTGGACGTGATGAGCACTCGATTGTGGGAACCGACACGTCTAAACCAGGAGACATGGTCGAGCTTAGAAATACCGGCTCTCGCATGCCACTTTTGGCAATCTATCTCGGCTACTTTGGAGATCGAAACCATTTCTACGCTTCCAATGGTGCCTGGAACATGTCCAGGGGCTTTTCATCGCTCTTTACCGTGTCCAACTTTGTCAAGCCTGAAGAGCTGGAACCCATCCTATCGAAACTGGCTGCAGATGCAACTTTGGAAGACTTTGAAAAGATGAAAGAGGAAGAAAGTGGGCCATCGCGGGAAGATGCCAAGGTCCTGATTGACAAGATGGACGCTTTTCGGGCTGAGGCCGAGGCTGTTTACCAACGGAATTTGGCGAGCCTCGATGCTGCACACAAGCTTCTCTCTTCTGCGGAGCGTGTTAGATACATGAGCCTGTTTCAAATGGCCAGCACGTTGCTGCCTGAATCCATGCAAGTGGATGGGGAGGTGCTACCCACGGCGCTGTACGCCGTCCACACCGCTTTAACTCGCCATGAGTTTGGCTTTCAACCCATCAGCTCATCTCGTGCGCTCCACAGGCGAGACCAGCTATACGAAGTCTTTCCACCTGATCAAACCAGCATCGTCGAGAAGGTAAACCTGCTGGTGCGGCAATACACGGTTGCCACAACCAAGACCATGCTCACCGGCAGCGATCCTGAACTATCTAAGACAGCATTGGGCAAGTTCATTGAGCAGGCCCGCACTGCTGTGGAAAATAGTCGCAAGATCCGCCAAGTTACCTCACACGGAATTCTAAAGCCATCCAGTGGCGGCACAATCCCGAAACCGGAATGGCTGGCTGTAAGCAAAGATGTCATACTATTTCTTGAGCTGTGGGCTAGCTATGGGCTTTTCGAATCAAGTGCGCGACTGCACTCGAATGGTGCTATGATCTTGAGGGCACTCGGGGTGTACGCCGACATGCCTCTCAACCAGACAACTGCGTGGACATTTCTGCAAGAAATTGGGCATATCATGCCTTGGGAAATTCCATCTCGCTATAAAGTGCGCTTCCCTGGCACCGAAATTGTACCAGGCGCAGGGTTGAAGCGTGACGAGCCGAGCATTGAGGACTCTAGGAGGAGTGATATTGCAGCCAACGCTCGTCAAGATGTAACTGCTCCCGTATTTTGCATTGACGCCACGACTACGAGGGTCATTGACGATGGCATCTCGGTGGAAAGGACCGAAAACGAAAAGGAGTTTTGGATTCATATACACGCAGCTGATCCAGCGTCTGGTATCAAGCCAAATTCAGAATTATGCAAGTACATGGAACTCATCCCAGACAACATTTACCTTGCTGGTCACTTTCAAGCTATGTTGCCGGCCGAACTTGGCGGCAAAGATGGCGATTTCGAGTCGAAGAGCCTCGTGGCGGAGTACTCCTTGCGGCAAGACTGCCCTGCACTTACTTTTAGCGCCAAGGTGAACCGTCGTGGCGACGTGCTAGACTACAAGGCTGAGCCAAGCACGCTGCGCAACGTTGTCTACATGGAGCCAGAAGATGTGTCACAGTTCTGCCTAGAGCGACAACCGAAAATTGCACCAGGCACAGAGCTCGCAGTAGGACAAAAGCGACCAGGCTCAGACTATGAGCCCGAGCGTAAAATGATACCTACCCGGGATCTGGACCAGGCGCAGCAGGACGACATGCTACTGCTTTACGAGCTTACGAACACAATCAAGGAAAAGCGACTTACAAAGGGAGCGTGGCCGTACTTTTTCCCACGACCCGCTGTCTCAGTACAATTTGATTCGGCTCCGCCGACTGCCAACGCCAACGAAATCGCGATTCCTGCCGATCCTTATATCCACGTCGGTTTGGAGTCGAGTAATGGGTCCGCTCTCGTGAGCAATTCAATGGTTCTCGCTGGCGAAATCGCGGCACGTTGGTGTGCGGACCGGCAGATCACCGTGCCATATCGCAGAGACGCCAACATGGGCCTGCAGCAGGAGGAGGCGCTGGCATATGCGCAAGGCACGCTATATCCGCTCATCCACAAAGGCATCGAACCGACCATGTCGCAGCGGGTCGAGCTGGGGCGGCTCACGGGCGGCATCGAGCTTGCGCCGCAGCCAGGACCGTACTTTCTGCTGGGCCTCGACATGTACGCCAAGGCAACGTCGCCGCTGCGGCGGTTCGGCGACCTGCTGGTGCACTGGCAGGTGCATGCGGCGCTGGCGCACGAGCGGACGACGGGCCGGAGGCTGGACCCGACGCAGGACAATGTCGACGAGGTGCTGGCGTTTTCGCGGCAGCAGCTGGCGGACACGCTGCCGCTGCTGCAGCTCCGGGAGAAGCTGGGCCGGGCCGTGAGCCGCGGGACGTCGGACTGGATGGTGATGGCCGTGGCGCGGGCGTGGCGGTACGACAAGACGCTGCCGGCGCGGATCGTGTTCACGGTGGACATGCCGCTGCGCGAGGGCCTGCTGGGCCACCTGGACCTGTTTGGCCTGGACGCCATCATGGACGTGGACGGGCTGGACAAGCAGATGCTCATCGGCGACGTCAAGACCGCGGACCGCTTCGAGGTGGCGCTGGCCGACGTGAATGTGCACGCGGGCCAGATTCTCGTCAAGGCGCTGCGGCGTCTCGGGCCAGCGGCGGCTGAGCAAGGCGACGACGGTGTACCGGCAGCGCAGCTGTAATGGGTTACCCTGTTGCTAGTCTCAGGGCCGGCAACAAGTACCGGTACGCTGCTGTCTCGGCAGCCAGTAAACACCTGTTCTCATGGAAAAGCGTCAGCTGGCCAGGGTCCAAGCTGTCGTCGTCATCCCCGTCCAAGGCGGTTCGTTCCTTTTTTTTGGGGTCGAACCCTCTCTCTCATTTCCCCCAACAAAAAAGAGAAAACGGTATAGCTTTCGATTTCGCGAGCCGTTTATTGGCCCGATTTCCTACTCTGCAGCGAATCAGATAACTCACCACTCGCAGAAAAACAGGGGGGGGGGGGGGGGGGGGNGGCCTCGTGCATCATCGCCGTCCCTCCCAGACCCCACACTGCTATTCCCAGCGTCCACATGGACTGCCCTGGTGATTGGATTGGGTGAACTCTATGTTACATGGCCGGAATAGACTCTCCGAGGGGGGGGGGGGGGGGGGGGGGGGGGCAGGTCGGCAATGACGTTTTTTCCCTTCGTTCGAGAAGCAAATCATGCGACCACACCCACTGAAAAAAAATGGGGGCAAAAGGTGTCACTTGTCCAAGGTCCCCTAACCCAACAGGGCACCCACTACCAGCACGGAGTAACTGCCCTGTGGTGTCTTTTTTTGTGCGGGGGAGGGTCCCTTGGACCCCATGGGGGGTTTTCGCTGTATAACATTTGAACAAACTTGTATTATTAGACGACAACTCCATCTTTCACGGCATTTACAACGGGTGTTTTCTTCTTCTTCCTGGGTAAGGCAAAGCATAAAGGATAAGGGCAAAAAACAAAGAGTGTATATTAGAATGTATTATAAATCATTGTATTCCATGTAAAATAGACTTGGACAAGCCAGCCCGTCTGACCATCGTCTCCCCCGCAGCCGATAGGCCTCGGCAATGATTTCGTGGCCCCCCTCCCCTCCTTTTACCACACCACTACAGTGCTTTGTATCTTACCTGACGCCTGACTGCCACACACACACACACACACACACGCCCCCTTCGATCAGACTTGCATTTGCACCGCCCGGGGGGTTTGCCTCGCCTGAGACCCACGCCACAGCCACAAAACAGCCAACGCAGGCACACGCACCACGCGCACCTCTTGTCACAGTTACGCAGGCGGAAAAAGGGTCGGTGAGGGGGAGAGGAGGGATGGATGTATTGTGGCCAAGCCCTCTCCTCTCCCTCTCTCTCCGCCTGTTTAGCTTCAGGTACCGCGACATGTCGGCACCCAAGACAGGCAACCCCAACGGGGTATCTTGGTCTTTTCCACGTCATGATCTGCACCAAAGCAACAAGACCACGTAGCAAGACATCTCTCTTCATATTCACAAAAGACAAGTTTTCCTGGTTTGATGCAATTGTACCTCTTTTAATCTGCAGACAAGAAATCAGGGCGCCGCGCCGGGCCTTGGCTAAAATAGAATTCCCCGCACCTCAACAAAAAAAATAATAGTAATACTAGTAATGACAGCCAAAATACAAATCAAGAAGTAAAAATGAGGCGCGTGACCGCCACTTTACTTTTTCAGCGCTCGCTTCCCCAGACCGCTCAACGGTAGCGTCCTCCTCGTTGGGGGCAGTGAGGCATCCTTTGATGGTTGATTTTTTTTTTCGTTCTGTGTGTCCCGTAATCGTAAAATGCGAAATGTTGTTCCCGACTTGTCGCCGTCTTCCATGGTCCCAATATAAATGGTAGGGGGAAATCCACGCCAATAAAAAAAAAGAAAAAGAGGAAAAATGATATAAACAAGTGGCTGCCGATATGCTACCGTGACCAAACACCAAAAATAAATAAAAAGAATCCGTAAGATAAAAGACCACCCGCTTCGCCGAGCTTGATTTTGTTGGTATCCAAGATGGAAAATGAAATGATAATAGTAAAAAAGTCGTTATGTGTAGGCCGTTACACCGCACAAGGACAGTGTTGGGGGCTGCTTTTCCGCAGCGATATTAGATATGCCAAGTATGGCATTTATTTTCTCCAGCCAACGTTCCAAATAACGTGAGCAATGTCGCGTGCCGTGTTGACGGTGTCAATGACACGACCAATGATGCCCTCTCCGGTGGGGTTCTCAACAGATTCGTAGGGCATCAGCATACCCGATGACGTGCGGCGCAGGCCCGACGCCTCGTCCGGTCCGTTCTCGACGGGTGGTGAGCGCCAACCAGAACCCATGACCGAAATATCATTGTCGTCCTCATCCTCTTCGCCAAAGTAGAAGCGGTTAGCATGCTTGGTCGGGCGGAGAGTCTCTTGCGAGGATGATGGCGATAGGATAGGACTTCGGCTGTGCTTCATGGCCGTCTCTTGGGGCTCTGGCGTGTCCTCGCGGTACTTCAGTGTCGTCGGGGGCAGCGTGGCAATCGTCTCGCAGTTGGTGTTGCGCTTGCTCTTGCTCTTGCGGGTGGGGACGCTACGTTTCTTGGACTTGACACGCTTCATCATGAAGCCGTCGTCGGAATCGCTGTCCTCCTCATCCTCGTACGTCTCCACATCCATGTCATCATCGCCCTTGATCTCAACGGCAATGCACTGCTCAACCTTTTCATTAAAGTGAATGTGCTTGCGCTCATTGCAGGGCGACGACAGGCCTGACGACTCTATTGATTCGATAGTGCTGTTGCTGGTGACGCTGAGATGGCGGGATGATAGAGGAACGGCAATGTAGTCGTCCGTCTTGGACTTGTTGGTCAGGATACCTCTGCGCTCTTGGGCGTGCACTGCAGCAGCGGCCTGCTTGAGGAGGGAGGCGGATAGGATGGATCGCTGCAGCATGACTTCGGACATGCTTCTCTTCTTGAGAATAGGCTTCTTTTGTAAGTTGACGAGAGAGTCAGTCTTGGACATGGCAGAACTCGAGGGTTCGGTCTGGGTGCCATATAAATGCCCAGGCTTGCATTGCAGAGGACCGTAGAGCCATGTTACATCGCAGTCCTTGAGCCTGTGGATGGGTTAGTGCAAGGGTTGTGGAGCATGATAAGAAGTGGACTCACCAGTTGAGAGACTCTGGGGAAATGGTCTTGAGGTTATGCTTGGCCTTCATCCAGGTTCTCCACGAAGCATTCTCGAGGCGGGCCGAGTTGGCTACCTCGCCCCTGCGGGTGACAATGTAGCGCCACGAGGTCCAGATGTCCTCTTCCCTCCAGTCGTGTGAGAGGTAGTCAACCTGCCTCGAGGGCTTGCTGGCAATAGTGGCATCGTCCTCGGCGTGCTTGGTCAGCTCGGGGGTGTCGGGGCGAGAGGTGTTGTCTGACGAGTCGTCGACGGCGCAGTAGTCCTGAGCGGGAGTGGAGTGGGCAGAATGGTCGATAGCACCGTCGTCTTCGTCATTGTCGTAGCCAAGATGAGGATGCATGTAGTATTTTTCATCCGAGAAGGGTGGCAGGCCAAAGTGATCCTCGGGTGAATCGTCGAGGGGCGGGGCGTCGTCAAAGTCGGAGGCTATTGAGAGATTGGTGGCAGGAGTAGAGGCGTAGGAGAGATCGACTGATTCGGCATGGGTGGTTCTGGGTGAGGGAGGCGCGGAAGAGGCGTCGGATTCAGAGGAAGACTTGGAGGAGGGTTCGTATGTAGGAGGTACGTTGTGCGACGAGGCGTTGAAGGCAGAGGTGTCGAACTTTGCCTTGGAAGCAGAGCGTCGTAGCGAAGACGACGAGAAGTAGTTGTCTTCTGAAGAAATGACGACAGCCATGGCGGAAAGAGCGGTCCAGACGTGAGTGCGCGTCCGGTATCAACGTAGACGGACAAGTCAGGTAAGTGGCAAGGTTTAGAGAATCATTGGGGAGCGTCGACGCAGGGCCGGCGGCCACACAAGTGAGATATCGTCGTGTGCGTAGAGATGCAAACAGTCGAGAAAACAAAAGCGTTGTAAATGGCGGCAGAGACGGGATGCGAAACCGGTTTGCGCAGAGGCAACGAGCGCGTAGGACGGGTGCTTATACAGGCAACGAGGTCGGGAGAGTGGTAGAGTGGTAGCGTGTATGCAGGCTGGACGCACGGCGCAGCGACGGGGGTGTGTCTGTGTTGGTGTATAGTGGTATTGGTGGAGAATTGGAGTCGGCAAGAAGAAGGGAAGAGTTGGTTGTCGACAAACGAGAGGAATGGCGATGGCCGGAACTGCGTGGGATTGACGAAGAGGGAAGACGAAGAAGAATTAGAAGAGGAGGGATGGAAAGAAGCAAAAGAGTTTGGAGGCGGAAGAGAGGGAAAGGCAAAAGGGTACGCGAGAGGATGAAGAGATTTCGGGTGCGCGGGCTACGGGGGGCTTCCGGGGGGAGGGGGGGCGGATATCGTGTGAAGGGGAGNTAATGTATGCTATACGAAGTTATTACGTTCCGGGGGGAGGGGGGGCGAGGGGGGGGGTATGGGAGGCAAGGGAAGGAGGTGGCAGAGAGGCGCTGGAGGGCTGGGCAAGCTGGGCAGGCGTTGCGTGGCAGGTACTTGGGGTGCTGCGGGCGCAGCTGGGACCTGAGATGTACCGCTTCCTGGTGCAGCACTAAAAACAGGCCTGGAAGCCTGGAAGCGGTAGGCCGGGCGGGCGTGGGCAGGTGGCAGGCTAGCCTACAGTGGAGAGACCTGGGCTAGACCGCTGGCGCCACCTGGAGAAGGAGGAGAGGAGCAGGAGGAGAGATTTCGACAAGGGCGGGCGCCTGGTTCAGGACGGACGGCGGAGAGCAAGGGCTTTTCGTCTGGGTACCGGTACGCGGATTCTGGACAGCAGATTGTTTGGCACTACACTATGTTGGGAAGAAGAGGATGTGCAGCCAGAACATGGCCATCGTGGGCTAGTGACTGGCACTGTAACGTACGCTGGGAGATGTGCTCGGTGATGGTGTGTGTGTGGGCCGGTGTGTGCCTAGAGTGCTGGGACTTGTTTGATGGTTTGATGCAGTACTTGGGTCTGTATCTCGGGAAAAAGCCTGGAAGCCACAGCAGCCGGATAGCAGCCACAGCACCTACGACGGTACCTGTGCACTTCCCGTACAGTGGGCGCAGGCTGCAGCTGCCGTAGCGCATGCAGCCAGAGCGCCTGCAGCCCCGGAAGCGTGGGCATGGCGTGGGCGGTGCATGGCGTGGCGCAAACCCGGTTTTGCAAGGAACGACGACGGCCAAATGTTGGACGAAAACAGGTCATCGGCCATGGATGGTCCTTGACGACTTGTCTGTACCAGCAAGAAGATGCGCACTCGTATCTCTCCTCATGGACCCCAGACCAATTGTCTTGCTCGTTTCCTTGCTGGCGTCTCACCGACTTCCAGGCCGTGAATCGTGGCAGGCAAATAAAAAGCGTGTACTTGCCCGTTGCAGCAGCCAGGCTTGACAGGCTTGACCCCGGCCCTGGGGGCCCCAGAACCCCCTTGCCCTGTAAAACTCAGTGTCACACCCCCAGAAGCGGGGAATCCTGGCCGCAAACGAAACCGACCAAAATGGTTGCGTGACTCGTAGCGACCATACTGGTAGATGCCGCCCCAAGGGACTCACAATCACAACCGCACGCTTTCTATCAGTGACTTGATGCTATCTCCAATCACTGCCGGAGCGTTGCAGTGCAGAAACAAGGATCGGGAGATAATCACACAACCTCATGGACAAAACTCTTATCCTGTTCGTCTCCTGCAACGCCACTGCTTTTCCCCGCGCAATTTTTCCCCTTGCTTCTCTTTTTTTGCTTTTCAACCGCTCCAGCGCCATGGCCATGTCTCCCCCTCCTCCCACCTGTCCGGATAACAACAGTGCCGCAGCAATTTTTTTCTTAATACGCTAAAGCTTGGTCAGTTCGCGACCCGCCAACCCAGGACTCGAACCAGAAAAAGCCCGAGCTAGCAGGGATGGAGAGGTTCCTGAGTGAAATTGTGAAAAAAGAAACGTTTTTTTCTTCCTTCTTGCGCCTTGTTGGCGAAGCAAGTGACTGCTCTCAGCTGTGCTCTGCTGCAGGCTGGCGGGGCGCCCTCCAGGTTGGCGCAGTCGGTTGACATGCGCGGGAATAGATGTCTTGAAAATTCTGCTTTGCGCCGTGACACTGTGGGGAGATGAAGTTTGTTTTTTTCCCTCCCTTTTTATACTGAGACCTGCTTTTCGGCGGCATTATGGGTGATTGGCTGGAATGTCCACGCCGGCATATAAAAACAACACCCTGGAAATCTTGCGCGCCAGTAATAAGGTTTTTGGATCGTGTCTTGCTCCAGCCATAATTACACAAGCTTTGATCCCATATAGTTAGTATTCACTGAATAGCATAGCGGCGGGGACCAAGGGGCCGCCCCGAGTGGCGCGTCTCCCGTTGAACCCAGATGCAACCATATACGACGACATGTGCTGTTTGTGAAGCCGTCTTGATCTACGACAGCACGCAACGAGTCGCCGGCCGCGCCGCATCAGACCTGTCTGTGCCTCGGCGGGTAAAAGACTGCGCAGGAAGCAGGAAGCACGCAGGAAGCGGTGGATGTGCAAATTTGCTAGCTGCAGCCCGTTGACCAAGATGGTTGATGGTGGTGGTGGTGTGCAGTCAAGCCACCAACAATGGACGTACTAGTCTGCTACTACGGCTGGTAGTAGCCCTACTAGTAGAGGTCTAGCGATGGTGTGCTATATTCAATACATTAGAGAATAGAATACATTACCTACCTATTGTACTAGGCACCAAGGCAAGGCATGTAGAGAAGAGGCGCCTCCTGTAAATACAGCGGGCCACCACCAGATTCAAAGGCGGCAGTCCACTAAAAACTCCCACGGCTCGTTCCTTCGATTGGTGCCATGACTCCTGCATGCCACCAAATCGTCTTCGCCTTGCTCCTCAAACGTCTCTGAGATAACAACATCTCCGCTTCATCTTCACAGACCATGGCACACCACCCCCGGCCTGCCATCTCTTCCCACCCTGGACAGCCCCGTCCCGCGATCCTCCATCTGGACCCAGTCTCGCCCTCGCCATCTTCGGAGCAGCCGTCTTCTTTCGCCTCGCCCTCCGCCTGGCCATCTCGACGTCTAACCAGCATGTCGTCTCTGCCCCGATCTACAGGTTTAGCTCCCGTTTTCTTTTCGACCGTCTTCGCCTCACTTATCTTGTGATACAAGCCGTATGCTTGTCGCAAAGCGCCGTGCCATCACATCACCTCGCCCTTGCACTATCTGTCAACCACAGCACACGTCCAACCCAGCAACAAATCCTCCGATTCGCAAACGATACACCAAGGCCCCAATTCTGCATGTAAATGTCACTGCATTGCATGTCTCCGTTGAACCTCGTCCAGCCGCCTGCATTCTCGATCCACATGCCCGTATTCCTCGGCGCCGGCGGCGGGGCGTCGTGCCCATCACCGGTCCCCCGATTTCTCCCGCAATCGCCTCATCTAAGCAGTTCGGACGAGCCTACTGCATCTTGCCTAGTATTTCTCTCTGCATGTTGATATCTCAAGCGGCTTCGTTGCTCGAATGATCCCCCTCTTTTCACGCCGTACCAACACGCCATGTCCAACAAAGGGTCCTTGATACGACCCTCTCACCGGTCGATACACACATCCACCACCACACACACAGAGTCACATTGGCTATGCCAGTCTTAAGAAGGCGGGCTCCAACTACTGACGCATACTAGTACAAGCCAAAGACATGTTGGCCAGCAAATGCCCAGGTACCACTTGTGTATGTATGGTATGGCTTGCTTACTAGGGCCGCGCCAGGCACGCCGTGTCGAGACTTGCTCGTTGTGCCAATGAATGGTGCCATCGCACCCCGTGTGTGCTTGTGTGCTTGTGGCCGTCTGTGTTGCGCTCAAACTAGCGCAGCTCACCGCCAACGCCTGCCCATCACTTCCCAATCGAAGAGTCCGATTCTAGCCTGATTGATTTCAATAACAGATTGATGGTCCCACCACAGGGTTTCTACCTCAACTTTGCCCGTCTTCCTGAACAGAGTTTACTGGTATGAGAGGAACAATGGCCCGGCCCTCTTACTTCCGTCCGCAGTGGAACGGAGGGTGTGAGCGTGTGGGAGACTGATTTGAACAAAAGAGCAGGTTTTGTGTGCCCTTGGGAAGGGTGTAGCGCATTCTATCATGGAGGGGCTTGCGACTGGGTGCTTTTGTTTCGTTGGCAAGCAACCGTCGTGGCTTGTTGATCGCCACAAAAGCTAGCCTCCAACCAGCTTAGCCACCACAGCTGGAGGACAAGATGCTACAGTAGTTCGGGTCTCGAGCGAGAGAGCGTCAAGCCACAGTGTCCAGCTTTTCGTTGCTAATCATGATGTACTACGAGCGAAAGGCAAAAGTACACGACAGCTCTGCGAGAATCAGGTCTGGCAGCATGGCGAAACCATGATGATGTGCATATAACCCACTCTATCCCTCCGCTTTTATACCTTGATACTCTGACAATGTCCAGTTTTCTTGCTTCCATATCGGATGATGCGGAACTTTCCTGCCTGTACAGCCTTCTATTGGTCTGCCTGAAGGATCAAAATGGACAAGACCTTGAATCGAAACTCGGCAATGTGCCACACAACTTTGTAAACCGGCCAGCGCCAATTGCCAGAAACCCGCCATGGGATGAATTTCGACCTATGAGCCTCGTCCGGCGGCCCGCCTGGCCGCCCGCTTATTGGGCCTTGCAGCGACAGCCTCCCTGGTGCATATTTTAAGCTCTGTGTGGCGCTGGTAAGGACATGGATGGCTGCATCATGCAATGGACTGGGGCATCCAAGCCCGTCTTTGCATTGTCTCGTATGTGCATTGGATTCGGAGAAGCTGCAGCTCCCTCCACCAAACCGTGACGTGTCTGAGATCATTGGACCGTTTTTGCTAAAGTAAAAAGAAGAAGCTTTTGCGACCGGGCCCAAGCCTCGCGGCATGCCTAGCTGCACTCCCAAGCTAATGAGTGTCCAGGCCTGAAACTAGACTCATGTTGTTCGTTTTTTTGAGCGATATATCGTAATTCTCGCAAAACCACCACTTTTTTTTTTTTTCCAATTCCCCATTCGCAATTGGTATGCACCCACACGCCATGCTCACATCATTCACCCGCACACGCCCCCCCTGGTCCAATTCCAATGGAACTCACCCCCCGCTGGCGGACAGGAGAGCGATTTCGACTGGCCTGCGGCGCAACATCCCCGTATGGCCGGGACATTGTCGACAGTGGGTCGATGGGAGCCTCAGATGCGGTCCCACGGGCTGTGCTCTGGTGATGCATTGTGCGTTGTGGTGTGGAATTGTGGCGTGTTTACCTTTGCATGTACCAGTACCAAATATCCATACGGGCGATTTCAATAGTGGCAAATCCGTTGCTTTATTCTGGGCTCGGGCTTTGTTCATGCCTTGAGTAATCTATCTCTGCAGTCTGCCGCATATTGCGGCGCAAGCTAGCCAGAAGCTTGATAGGCACTTGTGTGTGTGTGTGTATGTGTGTGAGCTAAAAGATAACACACACACACGCAAACACTCACGCACGCTTGTCGGCCCGGTCAAAAGTGCGGGATAAGACAAAGTTGGACTTGTCATGATAAGAGCCCCCCAGATTGCCGCGCTATCATACTACGCTTCCGATATGCGGAGAAAGGTTCAAAGCAAGGTGACGAAGAGCAAGGTTGTCACACCGAGATAAGTGATAGGCAAGTGCCGCCTTGGAAAGATGAACCCAAAATGCATGATGCATCATCAAGGACGCGGGGAAACGTGGTCTGTGTCTCTGGGCGCTGATACAGCCTCACGATTGCGTGTCAGCGCCAAGCAGACAAACCAGCCACAGCAGAGGGGGGCAAGACAAGGAAAATGCCAGGGAAATAAAGTTGGAGCCTGGGACCTGCAAGGTGGGCGAGATCGGCCAACAAAAAAACGGTTGTCACGACCGCAGGTCATCATGATAGGAACGTGGGACGGATCAATCGCGGACGTGGCATACATGAACCATGGTCAAGATGCAGCTGGAGCCTTTTATCTTTCATCATTCTATTCTGTGCAGGAATCTGAAACAAGAGGGGTAAACGGCCGCATTTTCCAAGGAAAATGCACGCAGCAATGGAAAATGTGCACGCAAAGAAGCTCTTCCCCGCCATTTGCGCTCGTCATCTGTGGATATGCCTCCAGGCTTTTTTTTATTCCCGCGCGGCCTCTTGGTTGTCGATATCATACAAAAACGAGTTAGGATCTAATCAACTGTGTACTGATAAAATGAAGGCAAAAAAAAAAGCAAGCATGTATTTCCATTCGACGACTTCGCCTTCAAAGAAATGTCGGGCAGCCATGCATCGCCCCCCTCCCGCCCATCGTCCATTGCGGCTGGGAGGCTTTCTGCTGTGAAACGTCGTGCTGCTCAGCAGGGGCTGCCCGCAGGCCGTTATCGTGAACTTGATAGCAGAGATAATTGCGCCCGCCGTATCGCGACCGTGGAACTGCCAGCCAATGTCAAAGTATTGGGTGAGATAACAAAGATGGCAAGGTGTGAAACCATGAGCTGCGGTACAGGCCAAGAAAAGAATGCGACTTGCCTGCGCGGCTATACGCTCACTCATGGCTTTAGTGGCTTGTTTGATCAACTTCATCGATGATGAGGGCATGTCGTAGAGAAGGATGCGTGTAAAAGAACTCTCGCGATACCATGCGCTGAGTGGAAGTGAATACCATACGAAATAGGATGAAGCCTAATGCACAGTCCTTTGTCACTTCACTTCCCTTCGTATTTCTAGTTAACTCACGTAATACATTTTTTCTTCTGACAACAGTAATCATGGTAGTTTATAAATAGGCTCCAAGCTTGATTGCGGTCTGCAGCCTGGCCAAACGGGTTTTGGACATGATGCTACCTGGTAGATCCCACACAATCTAGGTCTTTTTGACACGAGGAGAAGATGTTTTCGTAGAGTAATAGTTGCTGTCTGGAGTAAAGCGACGGTTACATGATGACGACTGGTCTGTGCTGTTCTTCGGAAAGGAATCAATCTCCCCAGCCGGCCTCTGGAATCAAGCTCAATGTCCGCGCGTTTGTCATTGTAAAGGATCCTCGTAGTATCACGTCAAGCATAGAGTCGAGCGATCTTAGAGTCTGCTCAAAACAGACGACAAGAATCACCAAGTGACAGTTGATGTGTTACCAATGTATAGAACGGCTAGAGTACTTCGAGAGCCCGTCTCGTGAACTGACACCCACAGTCAGTCGCGTAACAGATCAATTTACATGGGAGAAACAAGACGGCGTCTTCAAACACATCGACTGTGACTGGGGTAGCAATAAACATGGGATCCCCGTGTGCGAGAGAGGCTGATAAATACGTTGGTCAGAGCACAGGTATCAAACTACAGAAAATCCCATGCCGAGATGGCAGTTTTCAATCCTGCCCTCATTCTTCTACAAGATCTTGTCACGGCTAGCCGAACCTCGGCTCTGTCAGGTCAAAAGGGAAAGGCAGACGCATTTCCTCCCCCCGTCGCAACCACCATTCATGCCGCAAAAACATATGCACGTAGAGCACACACTGGCGTCGTAGCTGCAGCGTCACGAAGCGGAGGGGGGGGTTGCTTCAGAAGAGGATGATCAAGGCTGTGCCGCCACGGAGCACCATGTCCTGGTGGTCTTTTTCATCTGGCAAAGAGTTGGCTCCGCGGTAGGGGGGTCACATTTGTTTGCTGGCAATTTGCAGCTCTGGCTTCGAGGCTCATCAAATCATGGGGTTGGCTATTCAAAGGCTGGGAATTATGTACAAAGACGTGGCTGCAGCATGCCCCCGCCCTCCTCCGCACTGCCGGCCATAGATGGTATATCTGCTCTGCAGTCTCCTATGCACGACCCCCTCCCTTTTTCCTTTTCGAGACTGTCCACGTCGGCGTTGCGAGACTGCCACATGAAACTGCAGCCTCGTCGCGCATTTGGAGAACCGACGCTTCCGGTCGCTCTTCCTCTTCTCTGAAAAATGTCACTGTTCTCGCCACGGACGTGATGCAAATCAAGGTTGCCGCTGCCAATCCCATCTGCTTTTCAACATTGATTTCTCTCGGAAACGTCTCTGGCGCCGTGTCGCACCCACATCATTGAGCCATACATGAACGGGGGACAATTTCCGTACGGCCTCGGCACACCGTTTTCACTTCGTCTTCACTCCTTTGACACAGATGCCGTCTCCGCTCTTCCTGCACTCCGCATCCGCCCGCAGATGTTCGCCACGTTGCCAATGAAACGGTGTGTCGTTTTTCCCACATGAACTGGTGTTCTATCTTATCCGCGGTGTCGTATAGCTGCAAGGAAAAGGGTTCGCATATGCATTTTTTGTATTCTATACCACCCCCAGCCTATCCAAAACAATGATAAGAGTAGAGATTGCTCCGGTTTGGGCAAAGTAGGCCGAGCCATCCCATCTCAAGGTGGCGCATTTCAGTCGTCGAGAAGACAAAAAACACGCACGCTCACGAGCGAGGGGCAAAGGCCACCGAGGGTGGGACGCGGAAGCTGGCGCAAAACATGCGCTTCGCCGGCGCCACGTCGCGCACCTCGTGGATCGAGACCTGGCCATCGACGTCGGCGTCTTCGCCCGGCACCAGCCGGACGCCGATTTCCTTCTCGATGCGGTCGCAAATGTCGTCGAGCGGCGTGGCGTCGTCGGCCTTGACGGCGAAGCAGTGCACGTGCACCAGCGGCAGCCGCGTCGCCGTGTGCGGCGCAAACAGCGCCTCCTGGCCGTGGTAGATGCCGCGGAAGTTGTGCAGGAACTCAATCGCCGACGCCGGCAGGTTCATGACGAAGTGGGCAATGGTAGGCGGTACGGGCACGCGCGGGGCCGCCGGCCGTGGGGTGCCGGCCGGCGCGGCGCGCGATACCTTGGGGGCTGCGAGGACGGCGGCATCGCCGCGGCGCGAGGCGGCGAGGACCTCGTCGCACGCCTGCCGGATAAAGTCGTGGCCGTCGGCGTTGAAGGGCCGGACAAACTGGCCGACCTTGTTGCGCTGGATGATGGCGGTCAGGTACTTGTAGCTCTCGGGGTTCTTGTCGTTGGCCCAGACAAAGACGCCCTTTTTGCCGGCGGGCACGGCAAAGGGCCCGATGCCGGCCATGACGTCGGCGACGACCTCGCCGGGCTGGAAGAGCGCCGTGACGCGCTGGTGCTCGGTGCCGAGCTTGCTGTTCCAGTATACCTTGGCGTAGTCAAACTTGAAGTGGCAGCCGGCTTCGCTGACCTCGACCTCGAGGTCGTCAGGCCCGGCGAGCACCTCGTACGCAAAGGTGCGGTACTCGCTCTCGGTGCCGACATTGTCAACCTTGTTGATGACCGTCTTGATGCCTGGGTTCTTGTCTATAATGACCTGGGCAATGATATGCTTGTATGGTAGGTATTGGTCACGGAGGTTGAGATGAGCTGCTCAGTCAGCGTAGTGCACTTAAGAACAGGCTGTGGGGGATTTGGCGTACCAACATGTCCGGCTGTGTTAAAGCCAGAAGGAATTTCATTTTGTAGCTCCTCGGGGAGGATGCTTTTCATCACATCAACTATGCGAGTCAGCAGGTGTCTGTGAGGCGGACGACGAACATCTTACCGTAGCTCCATAAATTGTAGTCAATGTTGATATCATATGGCACAACTGTGAGATCGCCTATTTTAGAAGCGGCCTGAAGCTCTGGACTCCAAGTTGAAGGTTCTGAGCAAAGTCAGTCAGTTGCCTTTTTCTCCTCCATGTATGGACTTACCCTGGGGCTTGATATGAGTCTTGAGAACAAGGCATTTATTTCCTTTGGCGGCCCGCGCAGGGTCAGGGTCCGGGGCCACCTGCTGGTAATTTTGCAGGATAAACATCTCCTTTGTAAGCTCTAGCTCCTTTCTATATTTTGACAGCAACTTGTTCTCTCGCACAGAGACGGCCGCCGAAGGCACGGTGCGTGCGAACAAGGCCCTGTCCAGGGTTTTGGCAGCCCTGGCCGCCGCGGGGGCGCGAAACAGGTTCATGTCTTGGGCTGGCGAGGAGTCCTGAAAAGAGAAAGCATTAGATTTTATTTACTCCAATTTCCTAGGCAAGCGGCATTCGGTTGATGTCTGCTCACCTCCATGTCTAAAATGCTTGCAGGGATGAATCAAGGTCGTCAAATTTTGGTGGCACGCCGCAACTTTTGCCTCAGGCCCCACCTAATTTTCAACGTCGACATTGTGCAGTTGTCATGACCTAACTGTCGCAAACTATTCGTAGCAATCTTTATTCGTAGCCATCAGGATGAGTATAAGAGTATGCTACCACACTGAGCATCTACAATCGCTTGGAGTAATGGTGCTGGGCTATCAATCAGGGGCTGTAGCGATACCGATCGCTGGGTGGCTGGTTCGCTGGCTGCCCTACCTGAAGACTTGCTCAGCCCAGTGCTCAGTGAAACATCAACACAGAATTTCTTTGACTCCTGTCCTCGATGTCCCCTTTTTTGACCAAGCTGGAAAGAAATAGGCTGCACACATGCACAACTGATTTGCCGATGGCCACGCAGCAGAGCCAGGCTGGCGCTACTTGCAAGACACCCGAGCCTGATTTCGTTCCATGAGACAGCGTTGACCTTTTTCTTTCTTTTCTTTTCTACTAACAATAAATTTGATCATTGATTCATTGATCAGAATTATGTACCGTTTTAATCGACAAGTTCAAGAATATCACACATTTGGTGAAAAACAGATTAGCGAATAATCGTCTGTCTATCTCGCCATTCAAATCGCTTAGCCACCATGTGTCTAGGACAGCAATTTCTGCGTGACGTAAATGACAGGGGTGAGCTGCACTCTGTCAGCTTTAAATTTTAATTAATACATGTTGAATGTTTGTGCACCAGAAACTTGAAATTTACTCCTCTGTGCCGAGACGGCTGAGTCGCCCCCCTATCAAAAGGCTCCGATGGATCTTGCTGCGCCGATCGCTTCAGCCTGATTCACTTTTCCAAAATGGGAGGGCTTTCTGACTGCTCATGACGGCCAATGATCCGGAGCTGCATATGAATTGCTTGTTATAATACCCCAGTTGGCGCCTTGCAATCTCTGTCCAACTGAAGACCTTCGGTGATCGTGCTTGTGGCCCTCACTCAGTGCTGTGCGCTCGACTGATCAACGCAATCATCACCAACTAGTTCTACAGCTCCCACAATCAACAAGATGAGCAAAAAGTGCTACTGGATTACCGGCAATGAAATGCCCCAAGGATTCGCGCCATGCAATCCCGATGCCGAAAACAGTCCCTGTTGCATGCTCGACAAATCGAACCCAGATATCTGTATGAGCTCAGGGGTCTGCTACTCCCAAACAGATGACTACGAGGGCTTCATGTACATTAATGGATGCACCGACAAGACGGGCAAAGCAAAAGAATGCCCACAAATGTGCAACCCTCGTGAGTGTCCCCTTACTGCGCAGAAATCTTCCGCCGCTGACTTGGACAGCCTCCCACAAAAATGCAAACAGTTTGGACGTGCTGGAGTGCGGCCGAGGGGTATACTGCTGCCGAGAGTTTGGCAATACTGGGGATTGCTGCACAGACTCAAGCGCCCTGATCACAACTGGCCTGGGGAAACTCGCGGTGGCCGCGAAGACGGTGACGATATCATCGGGAGCGACGTCAGCAGCGACGTCGGCAACCGCATCATCAACAGCGACGCAAGCGGTCACCTCGAGCTTGAATCCGTCGTCGACAGCGACAGAATGCCCAAAGAGCAATGGAGCCGTGATCGGAGGAGCCGTTGGCGGAACGCTGGGCGCCGCATTGCTGGCATCCCTGGCGGCCCTGGCGTTTCTGTATAAGCGACGCTCGAAAGGATACAATAGTGCCAATGCTGGATTCAGCGATTCAATTACCGGGAACTACAGCCATAAGGCCCAGAGCCCGAGCCAGTATTCGTACTCGAGCCCGGCAGCTCAGCAGAGGGCTACAGAACTGCCATCGCAGCCAGTGCATGAACTGGCCAATTAGGGCATGCAGTGAGTTGGAGACGGATGAGGCGAGAACATTCATGCCTATGAGAGCGTAGCGGAACTTAATTTCAAATGTGTTTCCTTTTTTGATTTGGGTGCGATGCGTGGCGATATTCCCCCCACCAGCCATCGACAACTCCCGTCCCCCCACACGCGAGGCTGTCACTTACATCACCACTTCCTGGCGACTCAATTTGATAAAATGCCCGAGAAGCGCACTTTGGATGCTTTTTTCGCGCCATCTGCGAAGAGACCACGCGAGTCTGATGCCGAACCAGTATGTCATAGTCCAATATGAGGCGGCCGTTGCTTACCCGTGCAGGTGTCAACTTCAAAGCACAGCGCGTATCCCTTTGCCATTCCCGACTTTCCAGCGTCTCTGGCCAGGGAATTGTCGCCACCAAATTTACCCGCAAAACCTGGCCAAACAATAAATGACAAGCAAGAGCTCGATCTCCTCTACTTTGACCCCTTTGTACCCAAGCCACAGGCCCGTCTGCTCTTTGAGTTTCTGAGAGCAGAACTGCCGTTTTACAGGGTTCAGTACAAAATCAAGCGTGGCGGCATAGAGACGGAAATAAAGACGCCCAGGTTCGTTTTCCGCTACAAACTCTGGAAAATATGCTAATATATTAGATGGACGACCGTTTTCGGCTTGGACGAAACGTCGCGATTCAAAGACGGGCGCGTCGTTGACGCCAAGTCTGAAGTGCTGGTAGCGGACGGCCGGTATGATCGCTACCCTCCACGGCCAATCCCACACTGCCTTGAAACGTTGCGCAGGTCTACTGAGGCGGCCACAGGATGCAAGTTTAACTTTTGCCTCGTCAACTACTACGCTTCTGGCGCGGACAGCATCTCCTACCACAGCGATGACGAGAGGTTCCTGGGCCCAGATCCCGCGATTGCTTCCTTCTCGCTAGGTGCCCAGCGGGACTTTCTGATGAAGCACAAGACGGCACCCGAGAGTCTCAAACTCGCTTTGTGGAGCGGGGCCATGGTTTTGATGCGTGGAACGACGCAGTCGCGGTGGCTGCACTCGATCCCCAAGAGAACCGGCAAAAACAGTGAGGACGGAGGGAGGATCAACATTACCTTTCGTCGGGCCATGACGAAAGACGGGACAGAAAATTACTACAATTATAATGTCGGCCGTGGGCCAGTATATCGATGGGACAAGATACGTGGAGAAATGAGACAACGCAATGAAGAATGATTACGAATTATTATGGAAGAGCGAGATGAGGACCTCTGGGTATCTATTTTCCGCGGCGGAACTGGGCGCTCGAGAAGTTGCGCAGGGCCTTGACAAAGACTTGGTAGCCGAACGACTCGTTGTCCTGAAGGCAGAAAATCTCGGTGAGACGAATCTGCCAAGGGGGGTAGCCCGAGAGTTCGACGTGGGGGCTGAAGAGAATCAGCAGGTCCGGCTCAGGCATGATGCCCTCTGACAGTTCAGCGTCGATCAGATCCATGGAGATGTCGCGAGGCGACAGCTTGCCCTTCTGGGACATGTCGGCGAGCGTTCGGGTAAGGTCGACAACAGACTCGCGGCCGTCCTGCGCGGAAATCAGGTGAACCCGCAGCTGGCCGGCGGGGTTAGCGCTCATTGAAGCTGGAGTAGAGACAGCCTCACGGTGAGGCGACGTGACAGAAAGAGACGGATGTTGTGTTCCGAAGTAGAGGGCGAATTTAGCGAGGATAGCCTCATAGATGCGAGGCATGTGCTTCTTGAGAATCCCTAGACACTGTCAGCGCTAGTACATTGAACGGAAAGGTCTACTCTTACCAGTCTTCTCGTAGATGGAAAGCATCGGGATTTCAGCGCAGGAAGTCCAAGTGGCCAGCTCGGCGGCTTCGTCGATCAGTCGCTCGAGGTCGACCTTCGGTCGCTTGTCCTCCTCAGCGCGCAGAACGGCGCTAAGGTGATTCGGCTTCTTCGGCAGTCCACTGACATCCCTGCGAATGTATTCCGGCGTGCCGTGGTGATAGTACAGAACGGACGATATTTGGTAGCGCACAATGTTCCAGGCTTGTCGGAAACGGATGTAGATGGAAAAGATGCCATGCATAATCGCAAAGACGAAGACGAAAAGCGCATTCTTCAAGAAGCGGCGCACGCCGAGGTGCGACTTTTGTTGCTTGTTTTTCTTCGAAATGGGCGGGCTATCGTTGACAGGAGGCAAATGGGCCTGTAACATTAGTACACATAATGGCAATGACGTTGAGCCAACGTACCTTGATCAACCGTGCCCTCTCCTGCTCACTCAAGAGCTCATGGTTGGACCGTTCGTCGGCGCGATACGCCTTGCGAGCAGTCGCGGTGGCAGGCATGGCGAAAATGATAGCAGATAAGAAGAAAATGACAGAGGAAACAGGAAACGAAGGAAAACGAAGCGACAAGGCAGAAGTTGCAGACCAAGGGATGCAAGACCAAAAAGTGTTGCTGTTCAAAAGATTAGTGGCACGCCGAGCATGTGCTTGCGTCCTCTTGGTGTGGCGCAGGAGCCACCAGTGGGGCTGAGCTCTCAACGCGCCCCCCGTACTCAAGAAACAGTGACACTCGCATCTGCACGACAGCGCCAAGCGGCAACAGATCCCCAGGACTGGGACGGCTGCGGCAGCATTTCAGCAAACGGCCACGACTTCGACACATGTAGGCAATCGGGCTGCGCCCAAGCCCGCGTCTTACCATGGACCGAACCAGCACGGGGGCCAAGAGCCTCTTCCCCAAAGGCCCGAGCTTCACCCTCGAGAACTTCTCCAACAAGGATTTTATCGTCCGCGACTTTGTCGACAGCTTGGCGGAGAGCGCTGTACCAACCAACCGACGGTCGGGCCCAGCGCAACCGGCATTTGATGCGAAGCCGCTCATTCGAACCTTTGAGAGTATGCGCTGTCGACCCTCTCTCCTCACCCCCGCGCGCCGCTAACGAATTCCCCAGATGCCCTGAGCCAATTGGCTATCCTCGGAGACGAGCTTCAAGAAAAGGAATCAGAACTCCTGTCGCAAGTACGACGGGCTGAAGTGCAGCATGACCAGACACTAGACACCCTAGGCAGGAAGCTCGACCAGTCCATGAGCTCATTTGAGGCTCTAGACGGAACCGCAGCCTCTAGCAAGTCGAACAATTACGAGATACAAAACAAAGCCGACGGCGAAGGCAACGTTGCCGTTCAGATTGGTGAAAAGCTGGAGGACCTGGACCGCAAGCGACGGCGTGCGCAGGATGCCCAGTTCCTCATCCAGTGCTGGAGCGAAGTCAGCGACACCGGCCTCCTTTCGTCGCTTGAAGATATTCGGCGGCAAGGCGGTGCTGAAAATAAGATTCGCTGCGCCGTCATTGCCCGCCAACTGATGCGCATATCCCAGCAGCTTGACCCTGCGTCGTGGGGCCAGGCCAACGTCGGAAACGGCAACGGGAATGGCAATGGCCATGGAAATAGCGGCACAAATTCACCGAAAACGCACAATACGAGGGAAGTTCTTGAAAGGTTTTGTGAGTCGCTCGAGCAAGACCTCCTGCAACAATTCAACAACAGCTATCGCAAACAAAACTTTGACGACATGATGGAATGTGCTAGGGTGCTGTACGACTTCAATGGCGGAGCGAGCGTCATCGCGACGTTTGTCAACCAGCATCAGTTCTTCATCGATCGCGACCAATTGATGAATGACGAAGTTATCGCGGACAAAGACATCTGGGATCCCATCGCGGACCCTGATTCTACTCCTCCTGGTGTCGAAGCTAGCTTGCAGTCACTCATTGATGAAGTCAAGATTGTCATGCAAGAAGAGTCATTCATCATCAAGCGAGCTTTTCCCTATTACGAAACAGTCTTGACAAAGTTCATTCAGCGTGTTTTCCAGCAGTCAGTTCAGCAACGCTTAGAACAGGTTTTGGACAAGGCCGACACTGTGTCGTCGCTGGCCTTTTTGCGTTCACTTCACTCCTCCCGCAGTTACATCAGCTCCTTGATCGAAGACCTCAAAACACACGGTCTTACGGAGCACCCGGAGCCGTGCTCTGGTCAAATTGCACAGACTCTCGATCAGCAGGTCGACGAGCTGTTTGTCCCCTATCTTGTTGGTAATCTCTACATTGAAAGAGAAAAGAAGAGCATCGAAGAAATGTACAGCTCGCTGTTATTCAAGTTTACTATGTACCACTCGCGCAGGAAAAAGGCACCGACTGGATTCATGGCGTCTCTCGCTCAACAGGGTACACAGCTGATGGCGTCGGCCAAAGACGCTTACTTGGAGCGTCTCGAGTCGTCAGATTTGACACCTACACAAAAGGCCACCATGTTACGCGTCGCCGGTATTGCAGAGAAGGATACCAAGAATGAAATTGAGCTCTCCGAAGACGACGGAACACTGAGTGTTGCCAACGCTAAGCGCATGCTCAAGTGGCTTGCTGAGAGTGTACAGCGTACATTAGAGCTGGGAACCGCGGTCGAGACGCCCAAGGAGATGAACCTCTTCCTGAACCTCCTCCTCAGCAACATGGGACAAGTATACGTTCAGACGGCACTGGAGGCCGCACACATGCAGGCCACCATGTTGGAGCACTCCAAAACAGAGCCTGACATGTCGTATCTGCCGGCCATCCGCCCTGCCGTTACCATCTCTGCCATTATGGACCGCTTCATCAGCACGGTGCTCATTCGGCTCGCCGAATCCAACACGACTGTACGAAAGAGCATGGAGGCACAAAAGAAGATGGCCATTGACGACATTGAGAAGAAGACAAACGCCGTCATCAAGATCTCGATTGATGTCATTGCCAACTTTGTCGCCAAGACGCTCGGCGGCCAGAAGAAGCAGGATTTCCGCCCCAAGGACGTCGAGCTCGAGTCGCTGCAGACGCCGACCTGCCTGGCCATTTGCACCTTTCTCGGGCGCGCCGAGAAGCACGCCTCGGCCGCCATTGACGGCCAAAACGCCGAAAAGTTCTTCAGCGAGCTGGCGACGGAGCTGCACCGCCTCCTGTTTGACCACTTTAAAAAGTTCCACGTCAACGCCACGGGCGGCCTGATGGTGACGCAGGACATTGCAAAGTACGTCTCCATTGTGCGCGACTGGCCGCTCGCCAAGGATATCGGCCTGGCGTTTGAGCTGCTCACCGAGATTGGCTCGCTGTTCATTGTCGGCGCCGAGGCGCTCCGGGAAAAGTCGAGGGGCCTGGCGCCCGGCCAGATTACGGCGCGGGGCAAGCTGTCCAAGGCCGACTTTCAGGCGTTTGTGCAGCGGCGTGATGATGCGTCGTCGGTGGGCATCCAGAATATGCTGGCTGGTTTATAACAAACGAATTTTCCCGTCTCTGAGAAAAATGTACAATTATGAAATGCAAAGATAGGACCCGAAAAAAAAAAGATAAATCCCGTGACAACTGAGGGTTTGTGTCATGATTATATACATTTATATTTCCCATGGTTGAAGAGGCCTACAGGAGACAACACTGTTCATGTACGATAACTACCTGTCTATTTCTGGCTGTACAAGCTCTCCCAGGACCTTGCTGTCCTCCATGACTTGCCTGGCCTCGCTCTCCGACAGGTCCATGTCGTCCATGATGAGGCGCACGCCGAGCTCCGCGACCAGCACGGCCTGGATAAACGCCGCGGAGCCGCGTCCCGCAATGACGCGGTCGTCGACGGCGCGCTTCTTGAGCACGGCGCTAAACTCCTGGACGAGGTAGTCGCACATGGCGTTGAAGCCGCGCGGGCCGTAGTAACCCGGGTTAAAGTTTTCGTCGCGCTTCATGGACCGCGCGCGGCCCTCTTGCACGTTTTTCGCGTGAATGTTGCGAAAGTGCGAAGCGCGGCCCTCGACAATGGCGAGCAGGCGGTCGCGGTGCGCGGCGAAGCGCGTCTCGATGGCGTCCCAGTCAATGGTCGGGTAGTCGAGGTCCTTCCACGTCTGCTCGGCGGTGCGCTGCTTGTGGAGGTTGCAGAAGCGCGTCTGCATGCGCACGTTGAGGCGCTTGCCCTGGCCAAAGTCGTCGAGGAGCGCCTTGTCGACTTCCTCGCCGCACCAGGGGCATTTGGTAGCTGGCGACTCGTGTAGCTCCTCTGGTATTTTGAAACTGGGTAGGTCGTCGTCCTGGCTGCCTTCGTCCGACGAGAGCTTGGCCAAGTCTTCTGCGCTACATGTAGGTGTTTCCCCGCCTGGCGATTTGTCCAAGAAATTCTGTGGTAGTTTGAATATTGCGCGTGGTGGTGACGGTGGCGGCGACGGCGACGGCTTCTTTTTGCCCTTTTTCGTGCCCTTCTTAGACTTCAGCGGTGCCAGAATGCTGTCCTCGTCTTCGCTATCCGCATTGCCGTTCAAATCCGTCAACAGTTTTCTGGGGGAGCTGGTAGGGGAAGACAGTATATTCTTCCCCGGCAAAATAAACCTGGACGACTTCTTCTTTTGCGGGCTCTCTATTGAACTGGGAACGCGAAGCTTTTTGACGCTACCTTGTGATGAGCCTGTCCATGTAAGCGATGCACGATGTAAGTGACTGGTGCGGCAACCAACCTGGCTGGCTACTTTGCGAGCCTCTTGCTTGCTTTCCATAGGTAGCCTTGGCTTCCTTTTTCGCTGTTAAGCCCCATTTGTTCTTAAGATGGCTACCCGGCTTCAGCTTGTCCTGAGATGATTTTCGACTTTCAGGTTCTGGGCTCTCAGAAACCTTTCTCCGCTTCGTGGAAGCTTTTTGCTCTTGTTTCTTCTTCGACGCAAATGCTGTCGGTTTGATGGCGGCTCGCCGTGATCTTTCATCCGTCGAGGTATCAGTATCAATGTCGCTGTCAATCGGCGGTACCGGCCGGCGTGACGCTTTGCGCTTGGGAGAGGCAGTTCGGTCGCTGGCCTTAGCAGCCTGAACTGTTCCCTCGCTGAACGTATCGTTTTCATCATCCGTGGACAGCGGCGGAGCATCATCGGCAACGGGAGCTCTCTGCGCCTGTCGCGGGCGATTGCCCACTGTCTTGAGCAAGCCTGGAGCGTTGGCAGTCAGGCCCACTCGTCTACTCATAGCTGCTGAATGCAGAGACAGTAATTCCTGGCGTAAGATTATCAACGCATTCGCGTATTTGTGAGATTTCAATTATTGCATGTTGAGCATCGGCCGTTGCTGATGATGGCATCCCAGTGAATGTTAATGGTCTCGTCAGGCGCGCTGGGAGACGCGTCCTGTGCTTTAACAGCACAGGTGGGGCGATACTACATGTGATGGTCGGATAGATGCTTTTTGCCTAACAAACCGATGGCTTCTCTTCTCCGCGACTTGAGATCAATATGTCTCGTAACCTGTTGAAACAAGACATGTATATTTTAAGTAATTTGCAAGAATTTCTGTGGGCACGCAATCGCTCGTGATTCGCAATATACGCGCCTCTACATGCTGGATCATCTCGTGCCAGAATGGCTACTACTAGTGGACAGCTGTTGTATCAAGGCACCAGCTGAACAGGCATGCACTTACAGTTAATTCTTAACCCTTCGGCCTATCTAAGCAAGGCCTCTAAGGAATCGGAGGTTACTTTTCTTTAAAAATTGAGATGAATTACAAGTGTACTCTATTTCTACCCATGGGCGTAGCACTAGTCACAGTTGGTGGGGTTGGCAGCTACAACCCCTAGGTAGACCGCCATGGCCGCTCTGTCACAGCTTCAACTACTCATCAACACCTACAACGGAGAGACTGGCGCGTGGCACAATGGCGCTTAACCGAAAATATGCAAATCTGCCAGATTTGGTAAGCAGAAAGCCATCACGGCAAGCTCAGAGCTGATAGTCGCATCGCAGGATCTCTCGGCTCCTGACATTTACGAAACACCCGATTTGACAGACGACAACTCGACGGTACCTGTGCGTACAACTCCTGGATAGCTGATCGGCGCTCTTCTAATTGTCAGCAGACTACTACGGCGCGCACACAATCGGACGATGAGTTTTATGACGTCGAAGACGACACAGAGGGCATCTCGCGCTCCCGACTACGCATTGGTGACGCCCGTTCGCGATTTGAACCTGCAGCTGTCGACACGGCTGGCGTAGACTTTTCTGATCGCGTCGATGGCAAGCGCAAGTCGTATAAAGCCTCCAGCCGTCGCCAACGCATCCTGCAGGACGGCACTACCGAGCTTGGCGATCTGTCGGATGACGATGACGAGGAAAGCCTCGAGCGACGCATTGCGCGCTTGACACGCGAGGTACAAGAGGCAAAAGACGAATATTCCAAACTCAAAGAATCGCCAGATGGGCAAGAGGATGCGCGGCTACAATCTCTCAGCGACCTCCTCGCCAGCATGTCGATGCCTACTGGGGTTAACCATGAGGCAGCTACAGCCAAAACAACACCTGCCGACAAGGACGCTGAGGAGGAGGAAGAAACTGGAAATTCTACATATACAATTACATATGCACCGACATACGAACAGACTCACGCACTCGCAAAAGCTGCCGACTTTGACCGCCGGTTGCTAGCCCTCGAGAAAGGTCTGGGCATCAGCTCGTCCTTGTCTGCCGAGGCGGGTGAGGGTGGCTTGCCGCGTGCTATTCTACCTACACTCGATAGCATGGACAAGCAGATTGCGACGCTGGCACAAGCTTCCACTGCAAATCTGGATGCCATCAGTCGCCGCGTGCGTACGCTGGCCTCGGACCAGGATAAGCTCAACGACGCCCGAGAAAAAGCCAAGGTGCTACGAGAGGAGCTTGGAAAGGGCAGCGGCTCATCCTCCCAAGTACAGATGGGAGAAGACGCCGAGCAAGAGACCAAAATCAACGCGCTGTACGGCGTGCTGCCGACGATTGAGAGCTTGGCGCCGATGCTGCCACCGCTGCTGGATCGCCTGCGCTCGCTGCGCGCTATCCACGCCGACGCTGCCACGGCCAGCCAGACGCTGGAGCAGATTGAGCAGAGACAGGCCGACATGGCGGCGGAGCTGAAACAGTGGCGCGAGGGCCTGCAGAAGCTCGAGGAGACGATGAAGGAGGGCGACTCGACGGTCAAGGGCAACATGACCGTCATGCAGGGCTGGATCAAGGACCTGGAGACGCGCATGACCAAGCTGGCCTGATTTTGGCCGTGAGAGCATCAGCGATACCCATTGACATTTTTTTGATGGATAATTTTTTATACATAAAATTGACACAATTACATCAACGATTTTGTGGTGGTTGGCGGCGCTGGGCCCCCACGTGATGGGCCGTATGCGACTTTAAATTTCCGGCCAGCTCCGCCAAATTTTCTCTTCTTCCCTCTCTACACACACAGTCGTCTGAAATTGTAAGTAGAAGCTCTTCTTTTTTTCCTGCGCATGCATGCCCCCTTTGTTTGGAATGATGCCTTTATAGCATGTATTACCTGACTCCACTGATGTCAATTTTTATCACCAAGATCTCTGATCCAAACTCAACATTCTACATTTTTTTCATTTTGCACACAGCACGTTTAAATACGTATGCTAACCTAAGAAAAAAGGAACGCCAGATATAGAGCAAACTTAAACGGTTCGATCAATTTCATAATGGCTGCCATGGCGGCCTCGACCGGTCAATGCACCGTACTGTATTTTGCGGGCGCCAGCTCCTATACGGGGAAGGAGAGCGAGGCCTTTCCCGCACCCGTATCGCTGGGCCAGCTCTTCGCCGCCCTCGAGTCGCGCCACCCGGGCATCCGCACCCGGGTTCTCGACTCGTGCCTCGTGACGGTCAACCTCGACTACGTAGACGTGCCCAAGACGGACGACGAGGGCGTGGTGATCCAAGCTGCTGACGAGGTGGCCATAATCCCGCCCGTCAGCGCTGGCTGATGATGATGACTTCTCCCACCAAAACCAAACAATAATCCCACCAACCTAAAGCACACCCCGCCCAAACAAAACAAAAAGAGATCACTATAAACATCTGCCGGCTTACATGGTACCGTGTTTCTCTCGGATCCAATCTGCCGGATAATCATCTCTCATCCGACAGCGTGCCGTTGGGCGCGGAAAACTTATCCGCCTCGGCCTCCTGCCAACAACGGCTGCGTCTCACCACGACGACCCTGCGAGCCGTCCGGAGGAGGCACCGCCGTCCACCACGTCGCCACGAACCGCTGCTGGGCCGCCGCCCTGCTCCGCCGTCGCACGTGCCGCAGCGCGAGCCCAAACAGCCAGAGCACCAGCACTGTCAGCAGCGTCACGTTGACGGCCATGGCCGTGCTGAAGACGGTGTACGTCGACACGCGGCACCCAAACGGCCGCGAGCGTAGCTCCCACCGCTCGGCGCGCGACGGGCAAATGTCCTCGTTGTACACGGGCCCGAGAAAGGCGGGCTGCTGCTTGTTGGGAACACAGGCCCACGTCTTTTTTTCAATAGACTAGAGTTAGCAATGTTCACAAAATATTGCGCATTCTTAAAGTTATGTGGTGTGCGCGGGGGAAAGATGTAAGCATGCATACATAGGGACACCAGGAGCATTCAGCCGTGTTGATGCAGCCGCCGCAGTCTTGCTGCGACCAGCATCGCAGGAAATGCTCAAAATCGCCCTTGGCGACTGTAAAATTGCTTCGTGCCGCTTCTGCGGCCTGTAGGCTGATGGGAGTGTCCATGGTGGTTGATGAAAGGATGATGGAGTGACGCGGCAATCGTCTCTTCAACGGCTTTGTGCGGGGCTGTGCCATGTCAGGCTGTCCACGCCACATTTACATCCCAGCGGCACCACTGCATCAGACAAAACTACATCCAGATGCATCGGGGTATCATATTAGTAACTGTTGACGCTAGCATGTCCATGGTATTATACAAGTAGGAGTTTTCGCGCGCCACTATGCCTGTTCATACACGCCGCCCTCCTTGACTACTCAAGAAGATGATTAACAAAACTCATAAACGATTCCCCCGCCCTATGCTGTTGATCTCGCGAGAACGTCGCATCTGCTGCTTCAACTTTCTCATGTCTGCCCGTCGCTGGCGAGCCCATTGTCTCTTGTCTACTGGGGGGTTGACCGCCAGCGATTCTAAAGTCATCAGGTCCGCCAGGAATCGGCGAATACGAAGGCCAGTTTGGTTTCGCACAAATGCATCCACTTCCTCATCACAGGCAGCCGAAGCTGCGATATGGAGGCCCCGAAGTACATCACGATCGGTGATTTCCCTGTCATCATAGTCAAACCTCGAAGAAAACTTAAACTGTGACATGGACGAAGTACGTCGAGGGATGTTTGGTCTGGCGTTCGCTCGCGACGGCACGCCTCTGTTGCTCCTACAGCAAATACCGATATGGTCGACAGTGTCGCCTCGTGTCTCGGGCAGCTTTGAGGAACTGACGTTGTCGGTTTTCGGTCCATTCTTGGCCTCCTCAAAAGCTGTCTTGACGTCCAAGGGAGTCACTTGTCGTGCAGTCCTATCGTATTGCTTGGATGTAGTTTCATGCGGTATTCGCCTCTTGGGACTGGATCGTCTGCTCTTGGTAGGTGAGCCTTCTGATTTTGTAGCCAGGATACGTGGATGCGGCGAGCCTCGCCTGGCTATCTTGGGAGCCTTTCCTTTATCCTTGTGTTGTGGGTATGAAGGCAGCATTCTGGGACTGAGAGCATGGCTCTTAGATGTCAAATTTTCCGGTGCTGCATGTAGCCCTGCTACAGGATCGGCATCGAATAAGCCAACCTTTGGCCGAGGCGGTCGTTGAGGCGGCACCGGAGGCGGCGGAACGGGGGGAGGCGGGCCGATGCCGCCATGGAACTTTGGCACCGAGGCAGTTGGTAGCTTCTGAGGTTGAGTCCAACCAGCTTCCGTCGCCGTGGAAGGACTGTGGTCAAAGCAGGAAAGACAGTGCTTTTTCGGCTTTTTGCCTGCGGCTGCTTTTGCCTTTTTCTTTTTCTTTGGTACTTCGTCAATCATTGCAAAGCGCCACTCGTCCATGCCATTAGCCGGCGCAAAGGAAATTTCAGTGTTGGGACTATCACTGGGCTCCGTGTCGACAAACCCGTCTACCTGCGAGGGCTTTCCCGCGGTAGGCCTGCGATGGCTAGGCCTGGTAGACGGCTCCGCCCGTGGAGGTGCTCTCGCCTCAACAGCCTTGGTGATGTAGCTGTCAATGCGTTTGGCTTGGTCTTTGGAAGTTACAGCGAGGCCGGCAGTTTCAAATTCGGACCGAAAGGGCATAAGAGCTGATACAGTCCGAAGAGTTGCAGCAGATTGTTTTCTAGGAATAGAGGCTTCTCTTTCCCTACGACGCCTGGAGTATCGTTCCAGGTCCTTGGCAAAACGGTCCATTGCACCCTGCTGGCTCGAAGCTTCCGACTAGTTAGACCGAGCTACAGGAGCATTGACATTTGCTTGATGCTGTCGGCACCGACCGACAGACGATAAACGAAACTGTTGAATGATGTTTCTGGTGATGGCATCCAGTAGTGCCGAGTCAACCGAAGCTCGATTCGAGGAGCTAGAACGGTCGTTTGCGCCATCAACTTGAACATGATAGCGCCGAGACTTGGATGCCCTGTACCTCTGATTTGTATATTTTTCATGAGTGGTTATTGATGCGGATGAACCAGAGCTCGTCGGTGGTCTAGCACCGTGCCTTGACGAAGTCGAGGTTGTAGACGGAGGAATTGGGAAAGAATCCAAGTCAAACGAGGAATCGGATGGCCCGGCATGTTCCTCAGAAGTAGCTTCCGGGGTCGTATGAATATTCTCAGAGGTGCTCTTGGTAGGCTGTTCTGGTGGATGACGTGCCGGGGGCGCGGCGGCCCTGGTTGTTAAGTTCTCGGTTCGTTCGGGCCATTGATAGCGAGTACGAGTGTGACGCCGCGATGCAACAAAGATTCTGGATTGGGGGCGATTTGTATTGGTAGAGGTATTTCTCAAGTCATTTAATTTGCTGAAACGGGAAAAGGGCTGCGAGTGGCTGCCTTCGGGAATGGGCGCCAGAAGAGCCATACTAGGCTCTGCCCGAGGGCTGTGCGGATCAGGTCGGTGAAGAATGTTGGGTTATAACGAAGCCTAAGCATGGGATAGCACGAAAAGAGCGTAGACAGCACTAATGCAAGTTTTGCAGAGAGGATGAGTAGGCGGCCATTTTGGCATGGTAGCGAGGCGGAGAGGGGAGAGTTGGCACGGCAGGAGAGAGCAGCAGTTGACCAAGCCACGGCACCAGGATTGCCATGGCGAGGGCAAGAGCACGGCTATCGAATGTCCTTGATTCCCGGCGACGAGTATACTTCAAGTTGACGTTTTCCTTTGCGCAGCAGAAACTCAATGGCTGCAAAATCCCGCTTGTCAACACTGAGGCTCTTGGCAAATTCTGCCCTGAAGGAGTATTAGCGACGCTTCGGCGAATACGGGCTAGCAACCGGACTCACCTCGCAAAAGCCTTAAAATGCGGTCTAGTGGCCTGCAGAAAGGATTGTCATGTTAGTAAAGCCGTGCTAATGGTGTTGCAGCCGGAAAGGCAGCCGAACTGGCACCATTGGTGTAGGGCGTTCGCAGATACCTCGGGTTTGTTGCGGCTCTCGCGAAGACAATGGCGGTAAAGGCCCAGAACCTCTTTCTGGAGGCCGGAGAGACGCATTGCTGACTGGGTGAGAGGTAGGTGCCGGTATAGCCGTATGTCGTGATGGAAGCACTGGAGGTTAAACGTCGAAATGGACACCCAACAAGGTAATCTTGCAGCTGTCAATGTCAGTAGATGAGGTGCCTGTCAGCGCTAGCGGCCTGGCTGGGGATGTTGGCCTGAGGTGCCGAGTAATCCGCCGTGGCGGGCTGGTCAGGTTAATTGTAGCGATTATAGTGGGTTAAGGCCGTTTTATAGGGGACAGCTTTGCCGAAATTTTGCAGTGCATGAGCGCTGGAGCGGCCTAATAAGGTTCCGAATACAGTGGCCGATGTAGCGAAAGCGTCTAAACCCTGCTATATTACAGTGGGGATCATCAGTCTGTCACCGAACCATCTCCGAATACACTCGCTACACCCGCTACAAGTGAATCCCGTGTTAGCCATGTTAGCACGACAACTCATGAGGATTCGATTATAAAAGCACCAGCAGTCCCCCATCATCCAACACATTCTTCTCCCCATCATTCATACTCTTCACTGTCACAAGTAGCAAAAATGTCTTCCTTTTCAGTGAGTCTAGCTCTTTAATACACTGTCAACCCCTTCTTGCTAAGTGATGTGCAACCACAGCGGCTGGTTAGATTTCTGTCCCACGACGGACGCTCCTACTATGGCGATGCCATCCTCCCCGACGGAGAGACCGACATTTCCAAGGCACAGAGTGCCCGAATCATCGAAGGAAATATCTTTGGTGAATACCAAGTCACAGATCGAGCGGCCGATATCCGCACCCTTCTCCCGCCTCTAGCACCAGCCCATTCCGGCACTGTCCGCTGTCTTGGCCTCAACTATGCCGACCACGCCAAGGAAAACAAACTTCCTGAGCCCAAGTACCCTGTCCTCTTCTTCAAGCCTCCCACAAGTCTTTCTGGCCCTACAGATCCCATCCCCGTGCCTCATATGGCCCAGGAGATGGATGGCCTTGACTATGAGTGTGAGCTAGTCATTGTCGTCGGCAAGCAGTGCAAGGATGTGCCAGAGTCTGAGGCTCTGGATTGCGTCTTTGGCTATGCTGTTGGCAACGACCTGTCTCACAGAGACTGGCAGCTAAAGCACGGTAACCAGTGGGCCCATGGTAAGGGTTTTGACGGCTGGGCGCCGTATGGCCCTGGCATTGTGTCATCCAAGTTGATCGAGGACCCTCAATCCCTCGCCATTTGGACCAAGGTCAACGGCGAGACATTACAAGTAAGCAAAGCTGCATCTCGTAAGGACTCATACTAACGTTGTCATTAGAGCGGCAACACAGCCGACCAAATCTTTGGTGTCAAAGAGACCATTTCACTTCTGAGCCGTGGTGTCACCCTGATGCCCGGTGATCTCATCTTTACGGGAACGTGAGTTTTTCTTTACCTCCCATCATGCAAATTTATTCTAACAAATCAGACCCGCCGGTGTCGGAATGGGACGCTCACCTCAATTGTGGCTCAAGGACGGCGACGTTGTTGAAGTCGGACTCGACCATGTTGGCACCTGGTAAGTACCCTTTAACGCCAAGCCATATCATACCCCTGTACTAACCGCATTAGTGTCAACAAGGTCGAGTTTGCAAAGAATTATGCCAAAATCTAGGTGCCGAGCGATCGATTTACATTGCCTATCACGAGAATTTTATACGTCAATACACTTATTCGCGGCGGTGTGAGATGTGATGTCGCGGGCACGACGGGCAAGAATAGAAGCCCCCGTCGTGTCTGGTCGACATCGGGAATGGACAGAATCGTATATCCGTAGAGTAGGGTCCATTCCGATGTAGAAGCCATGGATAGTAAAATGGAGCAGTAAAATGGAACCTTGCAGGCACCAGCAATAGTTCCTGGAAGCCATCACATGGCTTTCCAGGAGCTTGCACTGCCCTGCCGGGCGCACAGTGACAAGTTCGTTCGTGGGCCGTGCAAGGTGGCCCCAAAAACGCCACTTACATCTATTTCTATTGATAGCGGCCTTGCTGTCCTTGTTCGCCGTGCTGAGTATGTGTGTTTCGCGACCAGAGTGGGCATTTCGATTCAGCCGCACGACACGCTCCCCAATGCCCCATCAGGATTGGGCAATAAGCCTTTCCAGCGCCCAGGCATGCAGTGAGGCGCTCTGGGGCGTCACCTAGCCTGGTCCTTCGGTGTTTTTAGCCTTTGAATAAACATCAAGGATACCCATCCCGCAAGGCTGTTTTTGCCATGTAGCCAACGACGCTCGTGTCGTGTGCCCGCGGTGCAGATCTGTTCCAAGCCCACTTTGCTGGCGACATATAATCGCAAACTGCTGCCCGAACACAGTGACTGCGTGTCGACTCCAACTGTCTCTATTTCGCCATGAAAGTCAGTTACCTGAGAAAGAACAACACCAAAAGAACCTCGCTGGTTTCCACTGCCGAAAGTAACTCATCAGCGGAAACCAGCGTTCCCATGGGCGTGGCACCATCTTCGTCACAGCCCGCCCTCCCTGGCGCATACGACAACACAGCTTTGGCCGATATTGTAGAGAATCCCGAAGAATACCTCGCGCAGCTGCAAGACGAATGGTTACGGAAACACCACGATGCGCTCCATCAATCACCGGCAGCACCGGTCGACGACGAAGTCGACTGGCGCCTGTACAGCCCACCACCGGGATTGGCCGACGCCTCCAAGGTGTTTTCAGAGCCGCTCACCGAAATTATTCCACAATCAATAACCAGCGTGCAAGAACGAGTCGAGCAGCAACTACAGAGGGAAAAGGAAGAAGATGCTGCGCGCAAAGCAGTGGAGGAAGCCGATGCGCTAGAGGCCGCGAAGAACAAGGAGCCATATCTGCCCATCAATATGGATGGACCTAAAAAGGAGAAAGATGTTGATATTTCGCCAATGGACATAAAACCGGATTGTGACACAACATCGCTACTATCACGGCGCAGCCTCATACAAGAACAGGTGGACAGGCGCAGAAAATTTGGCTTTCGAAAGCTCTTTCACCGCAGTTATGAGAAGGGGGAGAGCGCCGCCGCCGGTGCCGCTCGCGAAGCAATTCTTCAAGATCTAGAGAACCGTCTAAGCAAAGCAAATGTCGAATCTACCGCCCCCGACACGCAAGAGACGCTTCAGAAGCTACGACGAAACAAGACTGTCCGCGTGCCAGAGACGCAGGAATTAGTGTAAGTGCATTTATGCTAACCAAGTGCTCCGCTGACATTAATGCAGGGAGTGCGTTTCTTGTCTCGACGATTTCGCCACGAAAGATGTTGTCAAAGTGGTGTGCCATAGCTACTGCAACGAATGCTTTGTTCGACTTATCACGGCGGCCTGCGCAAATGAGCAGCAATGGCCACCCAAGTGCTGTCTCAATCAAATTCCTTTCCGCACAGTCTTGGACCACATACCCAGCGATTTAAAGAAAACTTTCGAAGAACGCCGATCTGAATGGGAGGTGCCAATTGCTGAGCGAGTATACTGCCATGTCCCCGAATGCTCGGCCTTGATCCCTCCAAAGAATATCAACCTTGCCAAGCGAGTGGCGCGATGTTCACAAAGCCACTCGACATGTACAATTTGCCGTCGGCCAGCGCACGGAAAAAATGAGTGCCCTGACGATCAAGAGATGAACATGACGAATATTCTAGCGGACGAAGAAGGTTGGAAGCGCTGCTCGCAGTGTCGTGCGCTGGTGGAGCATCGCGAGGCGTGCCAGCACATGACGTGCCGCTGCGGCTATCAATTCTGCTATGTCTGCTGCCGCCGTTGGTGTACTTGCTCTTGCACAATGGCGCAATTGAACGAATTAAAAGCCGCGGCAGATGTGCGACGAAACGAACGACGTCGACGTGAACAGGAAGAGTCGGAAGAGCTGCGACAGATTCTAGCTCAGATTGAGGAATTAGAGCGCAGGGAGGCCGAGATAGAAGAGCAACACAGAATCGCGATGAAGAAAGAGCGCGCTCGCGGCGAGATTTTGAGACGACAAACAGTCGAAGTCAAGTTTCAGCAGCTCGCTCGCATACTGGACTCCCTGCACGAGACGCAGGAGAGCATCGTCGAGTGGCAGCAAGAGGCCGACACCAAAGACCTGAGCACCGATGCCAAAGATAAAGAGAGCGCGCTTGAAAAAGAGCAAGAGGCGGAGATGTCCGGAATTAAAGACAAGATTGCGACGCGAATCGCAAACACGGAAGCAAAACTCGACGCCGACCTTGCCGTGCGCACGGCCAAGGAACTCAAGATTGAAAACGACTACGAGGAGCAGCTCAAAGAATACTGGGCCGACAAGGACGGCGCTGCGGATGAGATTGAGTCTGCCATGCTCTCCTTGAGGCAGCGCTTGGACCAGGGCTACCAGCTCTGGCAGGAATGGAAGACGGCCGAGCTGGACACGTACCGGACCAAGCTGCAGGACGAGCTGACGATCCGCGAGGAGCTCATGTACAGCGCCAAGCACCGTCTCAAGGGCCGCTACGAGGACATGGAGACGGAGCTGGTCCGTCGCATTGTGGCCGAGCGGCAATGGATGAAGGAGGTGTTTGCGGAGCGAAAAGTCCTCCTGGCGACGGCCGAGGCGGCGGAGATGGTGGGCGATGCGGATAGTCTCTTTGGTATTGATTTGGACGCACCGAGGCCAGAGACTCCGACTGATATTGGGACGGCTGCTTAACGAATTTCATCATAGTCATCATCACTGGCGTTTTATCTACCATCTGGAACTAGACATTTGTATTATATAGACTGAATGAAGAACATTTTTTATAGAGATGCAGCGCAGACTTGGTGATGTGTGTAAGTCGGCAAGATGGCGAGGCCCACTTTTGGCATCGGCCGAAAAGTTCTGCGGTAACTCATCTTGCCCTTTTCAAACACAGAAGACCTCTTATGGCGACACGGTACAGTCGGAAGAAAGAGAAGAAAGGAAGTAATACTCCTATATATGGTGTTATATAGGCAGAATAAGGCAGGATGGGGAGCACAGATGTGGACAGCGCAATGCTGCCCACAACGCAGTGAGTCAAACTGGCAAATGCTTCAGTCGTTTCTAGCTTGTGCTAACCGGCCCCGAAAATAGCCCCTTGAAGATATTCGACGCATGTCGGAAACAGGATAAATTTGTATACGCGTGCGCGCCCATGGTTCGCTACAGCAAGCTCGCTTTCCGGCAGACGGTGCGCCACTACGGCGTGGACCTGTGCTGGACGCCCATGATCCTAGCCAAGGAATTCAACCGCAGCAGCTTTGCGCGAGACAGTGGTACGTTTCCTTACTAAAAAGTACAACATCAGTATATGCTGATGTATTATTTCAGACCTCACTGTTGGCACAAGCGGCCCCCAGCCAGTCACCATTCTTCAGTTTGGTGCCAACGACCCCACGGAGCTTGCGCGCGCGTCGTCGCTCGCCATCCCGTACGTCAACGGCGTGGATCTCAACTGCGGCTGTCCACAGAGCTGGGCGTGCGCCGAGACGCTCGGCGCGGCGCTCATGAACCAGCGCGAGCTCGTGCGCGACATGGTGGTCGAGACGAGGGGTCGGCTGGCGCGCGAGGGCTGGGCGGTCGGCATGGACAAGGACGTGGAGAATCCCAAGGGCCGCAGCGTCAGCGTCAAGATACGGGTGCACGATGACCTACGGTATGAAGCCACTTTACTGAAACGTGAATTTGTGTGGAAAATGAAGAGGCTGACATGAGCGGGGGACAGGAAAACGATAGACTTCATCGACACCGTCATTGGAGACCCTCACCATCGTAACATAGACTGGCTCACCATCCACCCGCGCACACGCCACACGCCCTCCACGACGCCGATCCGCACAGAGGCTCTTGAGATCCTGACCGAAAAGTACTCCAAGACGCTGCCCATTCTCCTCTCCGGGGACGTTTTCGACATTCACGCCTTACCCATCCGCGCCACCCGCAGCGACAGCAGCAGCGACAGCAGCAGCGACGCCCTCGCCACGCTCACCCTCAAAGACGATCCTCCACTACCAAGCCCAACCCCATCGCCCAGCAACACGCACCTCTCCGGCTTCATGTCCGCGCGGGGGCTTCTCGCAAACCCGGCGCTGTTTGCTGGCCACGCGGCGTGTCCGTGGGAGGCGGTCGAGCGGTTCATGTGCCACGCGGCGCGGGCGCCGCTGCCGCTCAAGCTCGCGGTGCACCACGTGCAGGAAATGTGCGGGCCGGGGCTCGGCGACGACAAGAGCTTCCTGCTGAGCCGCAAGGAGCGGCAGGCGTTTGCGCTCATGACGGACGTGACGGAGCTGATGGATTTCTTGGACGACAAGATTGCGGAGCACAAGGGTCAGACGACGGGGCTACGGCGGGATTTATTTTGAGTACACAATTCTTGGCACATATAGATGAGTAATGACTTTTAAGACACTTTTATATACTTTTTTTTACTTGATAATGGGCTGGGGAAAATGGTGACCCCTTACAGCAACAGGGCAATGGCTTCGTACGGACCGAGCTCGACCTGGCTGTTGACGTCGGCCGTCGTCTTGCCCGTCGGCGAGACAATGACCTCACGCGGCGTACCAGCAAACGTCCACGTCACGGCGTCGGCGGAAAAGTTGCAGACGACGAGCGCCGTGTCGCCGTTGGCGGCGGTGCGCTTGTACGCCAGCACCTGCTCGTGGCTCTCGTCGACGACGGCAAAGTCGCCGTAGACGAAAATGTCCTTGTGCGCCTTGCGCTGGCGCAGCACCTCGCGGTACGCGCTGTAGACGGAAGTCG
Organism: Samsoniella hepiali; assembly: GCA_001455915.2. Classification (NCBI taxonomy): domain Eukaryota; kingdom Fungi; phylum Ascomycota; class Sordariomycetes; order Hypocreales; family Cordycipitaceae; genus Samsoniella; species Samsoniella hepiali. Next base: position 1,118,976 of record LNDK02000103.1, on the reverse strand, counting down.
GGTCCTGGACCTGCGAGGCGGCATTGACCTGCGGGTAGTTGTCGTTGACGCGCATCCAGGGCTTGGCGGTGCTGAAGCCGCCGTGGGGTTTGGTGTCGTCCCACTGCATCGGCGTGCGGGCATTGTCGCGCGACTTTTTCTGGTACTCGACCTTAAAGGCGGCCTTTGTCTCTTCGTCGGCGTCTTTGTGGAGGCTTTGAGAAAAGAAAATGGTCAGCTTTCCATGTCATGGGCGGCTTTGGTGTCGAAACTTACTTCCAGTGGTTGAGGCAGTCAATGTCTTGGTACTCTCCCATCGGCCAGCTCTTGGGCACGTTGGTCATGCCAATCTCCTGCCCCTGGTAGACAAACGGCGTGCCGGCCTGGAACGCCATGAAGATGGCAATCAGCTTGGCGCTGGCCACGCGGTGCTCGGGCTTGTCGCTGGCGAAGCGGCTGACGGCGCGCGGCTGGTCGTGGTTCTCCAGGTACAGCGCGTTCCAGCCGTTGTTGTCGTACATGAAGCGCTGCCATTTGTTGACCGTCTTCCGGAGCTCGCCAAGAGAGAGTTGTCGGGGCGAAAACTTGCCCTCGACGCCGTGGTCAAGATCCATACTATCCTTGTGGTCAGCACCGTAGGAAAAGGACATGGTTCTGGCGACTTCAACTTACAACTCAAAGTGGAAAATCATGCTCAGCTCGTCGCGGTCGGCGCCGACGGCATTGATGAGCTCCTTTTCATCGCTGACGCACGGCATCTCGCCCACGCTAAAAGCATCGTATTCTTTGAGAATGGCGCCCAGCTCCTTGAGATACTCGTGGAGCCGCGGGCCGCAGGCGTAGTACTCGGTGCCCTTGAGGACCTTCTTGTCCGAGTCGGGGAACCGCTGGTCCTTGCTGATAAAGTTGATGACGTCGATGCGGAAGCCGTCGGCACCGCGGTCGAGCCAGAAGCGCGTAACGTCGTAGCACGCCTTGCGCACATCCGGGTTCTCCCAGTTGAGGTCGGGCTGCTCGCGGGCAAAGAGACGCAGGTAGTATTCGTCGGTCGCCTCGTCGTATTCCCAGGCACTTCCTGTGTTTTGTCGTGTGAGAAGAGCGACAACTTCAAATTTGAATATTTCATTTCCAATCTTGCATACCTTGGAAGTGGCTGTCCCAGTTGTTTGGTGGCTGTCTGTTGCCGTCGGCGTCGTAGCGCGGCGCGCGCCAGATGTACCAGTCACGGTACGGGTTGTCCTTGGACTTGCGGGACTCTTTGAACCATTCGTGCTGGTCACTGGTGTGATTCATGACCAGGTCCAGGACAAGCTTCATTCCACGCTCGTGGAGCATGTCCTTGAGGGTATCGACGTCGGAGATATCTCCATATGGAGGGTGGATTGCGCGGTAGTCGCTGACATCGTAGCCCTGCCTTGATCAGTACTATGTCTCTGGTACAGGTGCACTCATACATACCATGTCAATCTGTGGGCTCTTGAAAATGGGAGACAGCCATACAATGTCTACACCGAGCTCCTTGAGGTAGTCTACCCGTGAAATAATACCCTTGAGATCTCCGACTCCATCGCCGTTGGAATCCTGAAAGGACGCCGGGTAGATCTGGTAGACGGAGCTCTCCTTCCACCAGGTCCTGAGCTGATCTTTCTGGCCGGGCATTTTTAGGGGTCTGCACAGTTATTTGTAACTTGCAAGATAAAGGAGCTAGCTACGTTGCCCGTATGCTGCTGGGACGGAGCTGCTTAAATACCGTACCGTTGGACTGTGGGTTAGCTCGAACCGCATCGTACTTCGCACTGTTGCGACCTCGCTCCGGATTATTCTCCAGCTCCCCACAGACTTAGGCGGGGAGTTTCGTCATGGGACAAGCGCCTAAAGGCCATCAGGCTACTCGGATGCAACGCCTGAATTTCTTGGTATTTTTTCCCATTGGACAGGTCTGAAAATGGTTCCTCTGATGGCGGTTCTGGACCCTCTCTCTCCGCATTTGTTACCCAGTTAAATGTCCGCTAATCGGCATCCCGGACCGACACACTCACGAAGCACTCGTGTGCAGGAACGAACGTGTTCAGAAACACATATTCTGGAATTTCAAGTTTGATAATAGTAGGCTTCAGTTATCTTCTGTGTACATTTTGCCGTTGCCTCCGCTCTGTAACTGGCTACCGCCTCACCGCCGCCTCTCGCATTTGATGGAACCTGTTGGCCACCTCTTTGAGGAAGCTGTCGCGCGCTTGCTGCCTGGTGGTAACCCGACGGAAGAATATGGCCACGCCGTCTTCGCCAAGCGAACAGCACCACTGCAGCACCAATGCCTGGTGCACATGACGGTACGCCAGCATATCGTGGCCCACTTCGGTGAAGCGTTGGGCGAGGCTCAAGATGTCCTGAATCGCCTGGTCCTGCAAGATCTCGCGGTGTGAGGTGATCAAAATCTCGCTCGCCCTGTAGTTGGCAGGGTCCGTTTTGGCAAATTGCAATGTCAATTCTGAAATTTGGTGAGGGTCGCGAGATTCATGATCTGGGGGCTCCTCTTCAATCCCGACGCTCCCAGCTGCTGTCATCAAGCCTGGCATCGACTTGTAGATGTTTGAGCTCTCGCATGTCACTCGATAGCTCTCACTAGTAATTTTGCTGGTTTCATATCGCTTGAGCTGCTTCGCTATCGCGTCCTGTCGCAGCTTTATACTTTGAGCCTGTGATTCGACTGCTTCCAGGATGTCAGACGCAAAATCTGCCTTGTCAACATTAGTTGCGTCTAGGGCTTGCTCCATCCTAGTCGCAATGACTTTCATCATCTCCGAGTAGGTGGGAGCTGATGAGACGCCTGTGTTTGGCTGCGGTGGTGTATCTTCCTCACAGCTGGCTGGCACTGTCTGTGCAAGGGCCAGAGACAATATCTCTTGGCTTGTCTGTGCATTTGGGGGCGTATCTTTCAATATTCTTGCTAATGTCTGGAGACGGCGTACAATTTCATTGTTGACTGTTTCTTCATATTCAAGAGCTTCAATCTGGGATTTGCGCTCCCGTCTTAGGTTGTGGGCTCGCTTCTGCTTTGTATGCTTGAGCGCGGACTTGCTGTGGATAGGGTGCTTCGCCGCGTCCGAATCATCACTAAGCTCAATGTTGTCCTATACCTATCAGCTTGGAAACTTCAAAGGCGCCATTCTACACACCCATTTGCTGTAGTCCACCATGGTGAAAGTTGTTGCTTTGAACGTGGGTGGCAGGATCTCAGGGGATGCAGCCGCCCTTGGTAGCCGTTTTGGTGGCTTGCCCATCTTCTTGCCTATGCAGCCACCGGAGATTGACCGACACTGTACAACAAGCAAAGATATATCGCTTAACACAGCATATTGATGCATGAGCCGGCAGTCAACATGTTGGCATTTAATATTATCATTTCGAAACGCAGCATGACTACAAAACCGCCGAGGCATGAACTCAACACTCGGCGCCTCTTAAAGGCCACGTCAGGCACAAGTCAGCTGCATAGCCAGTGTATGGTTTACTGCAACCGAAAAAAAAGCCCCGATCAAGGTTGACCAGTATTTGGCTCGCTTTGCGAGCTGAGCCCAGCTCAATGCAAGAGTTTACAGTTGTGGCGTAGACTGCATTCCTCGTTGCTCAATCCAAAAACGCTAGCAATTCGATTCGCAATTCTGGAAAGAATCGTTCTCTAATAAAGAAGATAAAATTAGCGACTAGCCAGGCCCGGATCGATGCTGAAACTGCTGTAGGGTAAGTGGTGCAGGAGAGCTGAACAAGCACTGTTCCAGCGTTGGGCTCGCCGGCTAATGCCGTCTTATCGCTGATATACATCATCGAGGGTTATTCATAAGCACACCCATACGTAGAGAGCATTCGGCATGCCCCCCCGTTCAATCACATCACAAGCCTTGACGTTTGAGATGTGGCTGCCAAGCGACCACAACAGGCAGAAAATTGGGTAGTGGCTCGGCTGGACGGGTAGTCTCACCCAAAGTGGGCTTGACGGGAGCAATGATCACCATGGGACCTAGCCGAGACTAAATAAACCAGTGCGCCCAGGTTGTCAGTTGGCCGTTCCAGCGGCCCAGTCATTCCAGGCCCAGAGTATCCGTACGGAGGAGGAGAGCAAGCAAATAAGCCCACAACGCCCAACGAGGCCCGAGCTGCGCATTGCGCACCAAGATCGCCCCCCTCATCGACTCTCCACCATGCCGCAAAATAGTTGCCTAGCTCGTTTACAGGGAGGGGCCTGCAGTGATAAAAGCTGCCGGATGAGGTCGTTTCTGCCGTCCAGAGGGGTTTGTTGAGACGAGATGGTGTCAACAGGTGTTGGAGGTTCAGCATGGTGAAGGCATGGTGCCGAGGTGGTGGCGGCGACGGCAGGGGTCTGTCTGGCCGAGAACGGTTCCGAGGAGCAGGCTGCCGGCGATTGGTTTTTGTCCTCCCTTTGAAATTTCAGCCAATTTCCATTTTTAACGAGCTGGCCGAGACATTCTCACTGGGAGGGGGGAGAGGGCAAGACGGTGGCCCAGCCCGGCACTTGGGGGTCACTTGGGGCGCCAGAGTAAAATGAATTGGCCTTTTTTGGACTTCGGTGTGCGTGTATAGGCAACCTGATCGTTTCGCAGCAGAAGCACGCAGGCGGCCCAGTGCAGCATCGGTGCGAGAAGCAGCCAGCGTTTCACGGAGTCAAACAGTATCTTGGGCCGGTCGATTGTGCCGGGCCAGAGGAACAGAGCGGCGCGTAGCGGGCCAGGGTGTGTGAGTGGCTGGCTGCTGGCTGCTGGCTGCTGGATGGATGGAGAGCTGGACGGACGGAGGGGTCGATGATGTGACAGACTGACAGTTGACAGCAAAGCCCTGCAGCCATCATCCCCTGGTGGGAGTAAGAAATGATGCTGTTTGCGTGAGCGTTAGTCTGGCGGGCGCGATGGCGCCGTTTACAGTGGCTCCAGTGGTGACGGGCAAGTTGAAGTTTGAGCCAGTAGACCACTACCTAAATACGCTAGTAGCTTAGCTTTTAGCGGGAACCACCAACTTTTAGCTGCAAACCTAAGCCAGCGAGCCACCGAAGCGCCCTGATGCCCACCGCCCGACAACGCCCGTCCACTCCAAGACAAGCACACAAGGCACACTGGGACTGGTAGAGTCCACTGTGGATTGCCCGCCCGCTGCCCACCTGCTGCCCGCTTCCGCCCACCAAGCCGCCAGCCATCAATAGCTTCTCGCCCCAAACACCCCAGCCTGCCAAGCGGCAAAAACTCTACCACCCTCAGTTGCTCTCTTCATCGGCTCTGATCACCGTTGTGTTCCGAACTATCGTCATTTCATCGTCTGCCGATTCCAACGTCCGTCTTCTGCGCCCTCTTGCCTCGGCTTCCTCCCGCTCAGCCGCGCCGCCAGCTACGACCAGCATGTCGATATAGGCCGTTCAGCTAGCCCATCGCCATTACAGAGACGCACGACCCCTCTGCTGCTACCTTGAGCCAGGCTCACCTCAAGGACATGGCCTTGGCCACCGTCAGAGGCCCGTGATGATGACCGAGCATGAGCATTCTGCGGCTTACCACGGCTCCCTTCCAACCAGCAACTTACATCCCGCCAGCACGCGTTCATCCTCTGTCACAATAGTTCCCGGCACGTCAACGCCTGCCCCGTCCATCAGTTCGCGCCAGGGCATCCCCTCGCGCCTCAGCATCGACAGCACCCATCTTCCACCCAGGTAAAAATGAAAAATTCAACCGCCCTTCTGCCAACCCCGCAAGTCGTCAATTACTTACCTTTTTTCCAGCTCCTCGAGAGATGACTCGCAAGTTTCGCCTACCACATCGATTGTCGCTGCCAAAGGCGCAATGTCGCCCTCCTCCATCAACTCTAACAACGAACGCCGCGTTAGCGATTTCAATAATTATCGCCGCGATCTAGCCGTCCTCGACCAACCTCGGGCCAATTCAAACGCCAGCAACAACGCGACCGCCAGCCAGATTGCGCCTTGGATGTCCCACAGCAGCTCCGCGCCTGGTGGCCACACCCATTCGATGCCCATGAGCTTCTACAACGATTCCACTGATAGCATCTCCGCTGTTTCCCAGCAAGTGTCCCCGGCTCTACCGCCATCGGCATCTCGCACAGGCCAGCTGTCAGTGAGCTACGACTCGCCCGATGCCATTTACTATAATCATGATGGCAGGAGACCGTCTGCTGCTAGCGTGGCGACCACGGCCAGCAGCCAAGGATCCAAGGCTAGCGTCCCACGGGGCGGATTCCGTAAGCTCCAGGGATTTTTTGGCGAAGAGTTCCCTGGTCGCGATAGTTCAGAGAGCAGCTTGCCAGGCTCGATAGGAAAAGACCAGCGATCCCGTTCCTACAGCCATACGCGCCCTGGCCAGGAGCGCCATTACTCAAACGCTACCGACAGAGAAGCTTCGCCAGCTTCATCCCGGCCGAGGACTCCCGTGCCTGCGCCCGAGGTCGTACCATTCCTCTACCAAGACAACACAGTAAGTTAAGATTGCAAACGAAGAAAAAAAGGGAATGAGAGAAAGAGCATCACTTTTTTGAGCCCTATTTCCTCATTTTATGCCGGAGAGTAGAGTCGTCGAGGCGCTTAATTTGCCCCTCGCCGGCTCATTGCGCCCCGACTCCTGACCCAGTTGGCGCGAACCGCGATTTTCCTAGCTCGACACTACTGTGCTCCCATTTGCGCTCTTCAGCCCCCGTGGCACCCGTGGCACCTATCACAACTGACCCGCGATCAAACAGGACATTGCGCGTTATGGCGAGGCCCCCGTAAGGGATACTATGACCGGCCCCGATCGAGAGCGATACATCAACGAAGGCTCATCTCGCGAACCCCCACCCAAGTCCTCCTCCTCCGCCAGATCTGGTCACTCCATCTTGCCAGGCCACCACCACCACCATCACCACCGACATAATAAGAGTAACGATGATCCTCGCACACTGAGACCAACGACGAGCCGAGAAGACTCCACCGTTAGCTTGCAACATCCCCGCGACCGGGGAATGGCTTCGGCCATGTACAAGTCTAAATCGAGGGCCCAGAGCCCGACCCCCAGCGCCCACAGCGTTCCCCCCTCGCGGTCAGGCCAGATAGATGGCCATGCCTCTCCGGGCCATGGCAAGCGCGGCATTTTGGGGCGCCTGCGGCGACATAAAGACAAGGATGAGAACGGCTCAAGGCTGCGAGAGATGCCTCAATCCACAAAGTCCCTCTCCAACAAGCTCTCAAAAGCGGACTTTGGTCGAACCGAAACACCCTCACCGATCCCGCCCGAGTGGAGTGCCGGCACGCCGGATATTGCCCCCCCTCGGTCAACGACGTTTAATAACAAATTCCCATTCTCCAAGAAGAGCCGAAACTTCAGGCAACCCGACTACAACGACGAGGCTATTGGACCAACCGAGCACCGGGCCGCCGGCCACGTCTATCATCTCGATACCAATCTGAACGACATGGAAGGCATTCTGACGAGGCCTCCTCCCCTGACACCGTTAGATTCCTCCTTTCTTAAGAGCTTAGAAGGGGACATCGACACGGGCCCTCCTGACCCAAAGGGGCAATGGGATGCCCCCGACAGCTGGGCGGTGCGCCGCAATACTGAAGATAAAACGGAAGAGGCGCCTGAAGCTGAAGAAGTTGTCTGCCCAGACCATCCAGAAGAAAAGCTATCGCCATACTGCATCCGCATATTCCGGTCCGATGGCACTTTCTTAACGCATGCGATGGCTCTCGATTCCACCGTCAGCGACGTCATCACGCAAGTCATGAAGAAGACATATGTTGTCGACGGCCTCGAAAATTATCACATCATCATGAAGAAGCACGACCTGATCCGTGTTTTGACACCGCAAGACAGACCGTTACTCATTCAAAAGCGCCTATTCCAGCAAGTTGGCTATGAAGAAAAGGATAGAATCGAGGATCTCGGCCGAGAAGACAACGGCTATCTATGTAGATTCATGTTCCTATCGGCGCGTGAGAGCGACTTCCACGCTAGAACCATGGATCTCGGCATGTCACAACAACAAAAGCTCAACTATGTCGACTTGTCCGCCCGCAACCTCGTCACAATTCCTATTTCTCTATACCTCAAAGCGGCAGACATCATCTCCCTCAACCTGTCACGCAACCTGTCTCTAGACGTACCGCGAGATTTCATTCAGTCATGCAAACAATTGCGAGACATCAAGTTCAACAATAACGAAGCGAGAAAACTGCCACTCAGCCTCAGCAGAGCAGCCAAACTTACCTACCTCGACGTGTCCAACAATCGCGTCGAGCAACTCGACAATGCTGAACTGGATACATTGACAGGTCTATTAAAGATGAACCTTGCCAACAACCGGTTAACACATATTCCGCCGTACTTTGACGCTTACCAGGCCCTCCGAACCCTCAACATATCTTCCAACTTCCTGGACACCTTCCCGACCTTCATCTGTCAACTACAAAGCTTAGTCGATCTGGATCTCAGCTTCAACTCGATTGGTGAGTTGCCTGATGAGATTGGGCAACTAAAAAACCTCGAGAAGCTGCTGATTACCAATAACCGACTGGGCAGCGAGGTGCCTGAGACATTCCGAGATCTGATTAGCTTGCGCGAACTTGACATCAAGTACAACCACATCACCAACATTGATGTCATCTCGGAACTGCCGAAACTGGAGATTCTGTACGCTGCCCACAATCAAATTTCATCCTTTGTCGGTGGCTTCGAGCGTATTCGTCTGCTCAAACTCAACTCCAATCCTCTGAACAAGTTTGAGATTATTGCGCCTGTGCCCACTCTCAAGACTCTCAACCTCTCCCACGCGCAACTGGCCAGTATCGATTCAGCATTCGCACATATGATGAATCTCGAGCAGCTGGTGCTCGACAAGAACTACTTTGTATCGTTGCCACAGCAGCTTGGAGCCTTGAGCCGACTGGAGCATTTCAGCATCGCCAATAACTCTGTTGGCGAGCTGCCTCCGCAAATCGGGTGTCTCACAGAACTCAGGGTACTGGATGTGCGAGGAAACAATATTTCAAAGCTTCCGATGGAAATTTGGTGGGCCAACAAGCTCGAGATTCTCAATGCGTCGTCCAACGTCCTCGAAAACTTCCCGAAACCGGCTTCCCGCCCACCACGTGTTCCTGGTGAGGACTCGGCAGGACCCCCTCCCTCGCAGAGCGGCAGAACAGGCCCTCTCGTACCACTGTCGTCCACCCCAAGCACAGAAGAACTTGTGGACGATCGACGCCCAAGCCAGGCGTCTAGCACTCTACTGAGTGTTGGTCCTTCACCAGCTCAGAACCCTGACCGCAAGAGCTCTGTCGTGTCTGTGTATGGCAAAGGCGGGCGTAAAACGTCCGTTGTTTCACGAACAGCCTCGCAGACTACTTCCTCTACCGTGACACCTCCGCCTTCCACCTCTAGAAAAGACTCTGGATTATCGTCGAGGATCACAAATACATTTGCGGGCTCACTTCGCAACCTATCTCTTGCAGACAACAGACTAGACGACGATGTTTTTGACCAAATTACGATGCTCACTGAGCTTCGCGTTCTTAATCTATCTTACAACGAAGAGATTGGCGACATGCCTCAACGGTCCATCAAGAGCTGGCCGCAGCTCGTCGAGCTGTATCTATCTGGCAACGGCTTGACCACCTTGCCGGCCGATGACCTGGAGGAGACCAGCTTGCTCCAAGCACTATATATTAACGGAAACAAATTCACCAACCTACCGGCTGATATCTCCAGGGCCAAAAAGTTGGCCGTTCTCGACTGCGGCAACAATTCGCTCAAATACAATATTTCCAACGTTCCTTACGATTGGAACTGGAACTTGAACCCGAACCTGCGATACCTCAACCTGTCGGGCAACAAGCGACTCGAGATCAAGCAAAGCGCCTGGGGCCCTGGCGGTCCTGGAGCAGTGAATCGTGAAGAGTACACCGACTTTAGCAGACTTCTCAATCTGCGGGTATTAGGCTTGATGGATGTGACTCTCACCCAGCCCAGTATTCCCGACCAAAGCGAAGACAAGCGAGTGCGTACCTCTGGTTCGCTGGCCGGTCACCTCCCCTACGGTATGGCGGATACCCTCGGCAAGAACGAGCATCTATCTACTGTGGACTTGGTCGTTCCCCGATTCAACTCTTCAGATACGGAAATGCTACTGGGCTTGTTCGATGGCCAAGCACTTTCCAGTGGCGGATCGAAGATTGCCAAGTACTTGCATGAGAATTTTGGTCATATTTTCGCCATGGAGCTCAAAGCTCTCAAAACGCGCAAGAACGAGACCCCGGTCGATGCACTGCGTCGAGCGTTCCTCTCGCTCAACAAAGACCTCGTCTCCATTGCTGTGCAGCATGCTGAAGACCGTCCTAAGAAGTCGCACAGGGGCTCCGCACAACCCGTCGTTCTCAGCAAGGAAGACCTCAACTCTGGAGGCGTTGCGACTGTGCTGTATCTGCAAGGCATGGATCTTTACGTTGCCAATATTGGTAATGCCCAGGCAATGGTCATCCAGACCGATGGCAAGCATCAAATACTAACGCACAAACACGATCCTGCTGAGCCGAGCGAACGCTCACGCATTCGTGAAGCTGGCGGCTGGGTATCTCGCAACGGCCGCCTCAACGACTTGTTGGAAGTGTCCCGTGCATTTGGTTATGTAGACTTGATGCCTGCTGTCCAAGCCGCGCCGCATGTTCGTCAGATGACAATCCAAGAGCACGACGAGATTATCCTCATCGCCACAAGCGAACTCTGGGAGTACCTCTCTCCCGGCCTCATTACCGATGTTGCTAGATCTGAACGCCAAGATCTCATGCGCGCTGCCCAGAAGCTGCGAGACTTGGCTATGGCTTATGGCTCTTCAGGCAAGATTATGGTTATGATGATTAGCATTGCCGACTTGAAGCGCAGGATGGAGCGATCTCGCCTGCACCGTGGTACCAGCATGTCGCTCTACCCGTCCGGCGTCCCCGACGATGCGCAGGTCCTCTCTACGAGAAGAGGCCGCAAGACCAAGGGAGATGTGCTCGATTCATCGCTCAATCGTTTGGAAGCGGAAATTCCTGCGCCAACTGGCAACGTGTCAATCGTCTTTACCGATATCAAGAACTCCACAACGCTTTGGGAAATGTACCCCAGCGCCATGCGATCAGGTATTAAGCTCCACAACGAAGTCATGCGACGACAGCTGCGACGCATCGGCGGTTATGAAGTCAAGACGGAAGGTGATGCCTTTATGGTGTCTTTCCCAACTGCTACATCCGCGTTGCTGTGGTGCTTTGCCGTTCAAAATGAGCTTCTGGAGGTAACTTGGCCGTCAGAAATCCTGAGCTCCATGTCTGGTCAGGCAGTGTACGACAAGGATAACACACTGATCTTCAAGGGCCTATCAGTGCGCATGGGTATTCACTTTGGTGATTGCGTGAGTGAGACGGATCCAGTCACTCGCCGTATGGACTACTTCGGTCCTATGGTCAACAAGGCGTCCCGTATCTCGGCGGTGGCGGACGGTGGTCAAATCACTGTGTCGTCTGACTTTATATCCGAGATTCAGCGATGCCTGGAAAACTATCAAGACACCGACCGTTCCGGGTCTGCAGGCTCTGAAGAAGGATATGATGACGAATCATATGCCAGTGCTATCCGCAAAGATCTTCGCAGCCTGACGTCGCAAGGCTTCGAAGTCAAGGAAATGGGCGAGAAGAAGCTCAAGGGCCTCGAAAATCCTGAAATCGTCTACTCGCTTTATCCTCACGCGCTGGCTGGTCGTACTGAGTTCCATTCACAGCACGAGCGGCGCGACGAGCTCGAGAAGCCCGCGGCCATTGCTCCGGGCGGCGATCCCTCGTTTGACCCCGAAAACATCTGGGCGCTCTGGAAGATAAGCCTGCGTCTGGAGATGCTGTGTAGCACACTGGAGGAGGTGCGTGGGCCGGGCCTGCAACCACCCGAGACGGAGTTGATGGAACGTCTGAAATCACGGGGCGGCGAGGTGACGGAGCGGTTCCTCGTCAACTTTATGGAGCACCAGGTCAGCCGGATCGAGACCTGTGTATCGACACTGTCGATGCGCCACCTCGCCAAGGGCAACATTGCCCTCAAGGAGCTCAACCAGCTGCGCGCGCCCATGGCGGCCATCTTTGACCACTTTAAGCAGCAGCAAGATGAGCTTGCGCGATACAAGGCCCTTTACGGCCCCCTCCCCGACGAGAATACGAAGCAGATCGAAGGCAGCAAGGACTAGACAATGGCAAGAGCCCTTGAACACCTTTTGAATATTGACACATGATATATTGGACACCAATGTCGTCACAGGATTACACGCACATGTTTTCGACGCACCGCCTTGGATTGTTTCCTTTTTTTTTCTGGCGGCGTCTCGGCCCTGTTTTATTGCATTTCTTTGGAACTGAATTACGGTGGAGGATATTGGCCATGAGTGACACGGGATGTCTGTTTAAACGGCCCTGCGGTGGGTTCTTTGTTTGAAATTCTGCTTCCTGTTGTAGTTTTCTCTATGATTTGTCTTTTTTTCTGGGAAAGTTTGGCGTCTTCGTTTCCTTTCATGCCCCATCAGCAAACAGCGACTCGAATGGGCGTATATATATACTCATGTTTGTTACTTTATTGTCTTCATATATACCGCCACTGCCTATGTAATACAAGAAAATGTGTTGAAGAAGAAGGACCTGTGAAATGTTCCTTTAAAAGGAAGGATGCTGATGCTTTGGTATTGATACATTTGCTATAATGTGTGAGGTGCTAACGCTAGGCTGTTGATGCCTTGCCTGGGCTCGACTGGGTCGTGATTTGCTGCATGATGTGTATGCGCGGCGCCATGCGCGGGCCGACATACCAGCCGCGTGTGACGCTCCGTACGGCATTACGAATGTTGCGCACCACGAGGCCCCGGCCGAGAACAGGCGGCTGCAGGCCCGCCACCTCCGGGTTGGCCTCGATGTCGTCGCTGTCGTTGTCGCCGCCAGCCGTGGCGCCGGGACGCAGCACCTCGATGCCGTCGTAGCCCTGCACGACACCCACCGTCCGCCACTGGCCACTGGTCACCTTACTCGGGTCCTCGGCGAGGATATAGTCGAAGTGCGTCCAAAAGTCTGCCTGGGCCATGCGCGCCTCGTCCTCGGTCTTGTTAAAGAGTAGTAGCGGCGGGGCGATGTTAGGCGGCAGCGGCGACGGCGCGCCGTGGGCGAGGGGTAGGCCGTGCGGGTTCTGGCCAAAGAGCGTGAGACCCGTCATGCAGGTGAGGACGTCGGCGTGGACGGACACGGTCTTGCCTACAGCGGTGGTGGAGGACTGCGTGAGCTGGAAGAGCTGCGCGACAGCGTCGCCGCCCGGGTAGTTGAGCGAGGAGAGGAGGAGCATGCCGGCGCTGCCGGCAAAGGTGGCGAGAATGGACAAGGGCAGTCCAACGGCGACGAGGCCGTGGACGAGGGTCTTGGTGCGGCGCGCAAAAATGTAGTTGGCGCCGAGCGCGGCGGCGGCCGTGAGCGCGGGCACCACGTAAAAGATGAAGCGCGCCTCTTTGTGCGGCTGCGCCGAGTAAACGGCGACAAAGAGCAGGTTCGGCACGATGAGGTCCGCAACCGGACTTATAGTGGCAGGCTGCCACAGCGCAAACGCCGCAAGCGGCAGCGCCAGCGGGTTGAGCAGCAGCCGGGGCAGCGCCGACACAAAGTAGTAGTACCAGGGCGAGGTGCCCCAGGCGGCCGAGGAGCCGAGCACGGCGTTGTAGTAGAAGCCCGCGAGCTCGGGCCAGAGCGGGACGCGCTGCCAAAAGTACGAGTCGACGGGCACGCTGAGGACGAGCGCGCTGAGCGACAGCCCGGCGAGCAGCGGCACGAGTTTTGTGAGGCGAGCGCGGCCGCGGACGCGCAGCAGTAAGCAGGTGCTGCCGAGAATCAGGGCCGTTTCGGAACGGAACACGGCGGCGGAAAAGACCAAGAGTAAAAGGGCCTGTCTCTGGCGCGCGTGCAAAAGCGCTGGCGTTGCTTTTGGTAGTAGAAATGCCAAAGCGAGGGTGGCTACGCGGTGTCTGTGTTAGTCATATGAGATGGCATCGGGGAGACAAAAGGCAGGGTAGTAAACGAACTCAGGCCAAAGGAAAACATGTTGGGCAGCGTCCGGCTCAGGTAAAACATGAGGTGAAACTGGCTGACCGTGAGCGCCACCCACCAGCGCCCCGTCGCCTTGCCAAACGCCGCGTCGAGCGCGCGGCGAAAGACGAGCAGGCAGGCGGCGTTGCAGGCGCCGAGGACGGCGCGCACGACGAGCTGCGCGAGAGGGAAGCCGGCGATTGCAATGAGCGGCTGGCTCGCGGCCGCGAGGACGACGGCGCCGACAAAGGTGCGCGGCACGGCGCCGGGGAAGGAGAAGTGGTCGTAGGTGGCGCGCAGGGCGGCGCCGGCGCCGTCGCCTACGGGCGTGCCGTAGATGAGAATGTCGTGCGCGGCTTGCAGGTTGAACGACTCCTCGACCTTGGTGTGCGGCGCGAGGAGGAGGTGCGCGAGCGGCACGGCAAAGAGGAGCGCGTTGAGCGCCAGGTCTGCCTTGTTAGCCAAATGCTGCTGCTGCGTTTGCATCGTGGGTTTCACACCTAAGGGGTTTGGTGCCATGATGGGTTGTCTAGATAGGCCGCTGGGGTTTGCTGCTACTGACGAACGGGCTAATTGCTGTCCAATCGATACAGCGATTTCTGGTATGAGATTTAAGTACGCGTTTGTGATATGTGAAGCATGCTGGCGTTTGGGGGATGAAGTTGGTAGATCTACAGGTGGCGCGAAACGCGCTACTCTGGAACGTATAAAGTATGTAGTGGGGAACGAAAGCTAGTAATAGTGACCTTAGATGATAACCACACAAGTAGCTAGCCGATAACTAATAGAGAATTATAAATTATATAAATTAAGTCTTTTTTTTTTTAATTAATTTTGCTAAACTATGAAAACTATTGCAGCTTATTAGTTGAACACTTTCTTGGGTTTTTGCTATCCGCAGCCACTTAGCGAAGGCCAGCGGGTTGTGGCGGGAGATGTAATAGCACCACCACCCAGCTTCAGTAAGTAATACGCCGCACTTTCTGGTCGATGGAGGTAGTTGCCCGTTGCTCTTACACCAATCAATGTCGAGCGCTTGTCTCAATGTTTCACAAATTCCAACGCTGACGGTAGAGCCGACTGTGAATGCATTTCCGAACCCCGCCAGGAAAGGTACAGATGCCGTTCTGTGTGGTCATGAGAAGTCTTCATATGATGCACGCCCTATCACATCAGCTCGAATAAATCCTTTAGTACTCCGTACCTAGCCAGGCTAGCAGCATCTGTGGCAGCGGCCCGAGACATGGTGTTTGTGGACGTGGCGTAAAATAATTGGCTAAACCGCCATATTCACGGCCACACTTGGTATGCGGCATCTTTCCCCTAGATCACTGGGATCGACGCTACTGGAGCTGTCTGGCTGCTCCATTTTCGTATTAGTAGAAGCGGCGACGATTTTGGGCGGCCTCGCCCTTACAGTCATATCTAGATCATTATGCTGTAGTGTCAACCACGCCATAGCAGCGTATCTGTGGACCGTACCACGGAAATGCGATTGATGTCTAGTTGCTGTGTAGATAAAGGAAGGAGGCGAGGGGGAGAGGGGAGAGGGGAGATGAAAACTGTCTCAGTTCATAGTGGTGTCAAGATTTTCAGCTTTCACATTTTACAGGGAGGGGCGCAGGGCTCGACTCTTCCAAGTGCGCGTTCAGTACATAGTAGAAAGCGGAAGTGATACCAGAGCGTCTCGGCCTATGACTACCCCGCATAGTTACTTTTTCGACTGTATTGAGGGATGATGAAATCAAGTATATCAATCTGGCAACTCCTCAGACCCATCTCCTCCCCTTCTAGTTTCACCACTTCTGCTACTGCTCCTCGTTGCTTTCGCATTCTACGGACTAGTCTATTTTCTTGCGCATTACATTGCCATGGCTGACGAAGTAAGCTACTGCTGTTCTGACAGAAAAGTTGCTGTCATAGCCCTCCCCCATCTTCCCGTTATGGCTGCACTCTTTCCCACCCTCTGCGACAGTGTTGAGTTCTCTATTGCTGCGTGATTAATATCCCATGCCGAAACGCCCAAAGACAAAGCCGTCGCGATTCATGTCATTATCCCCGCCATCTTGTTTCTGGGAGCGATAATATTGCTATACTTGCCAACATATCACGATAATTCTAGTGTCTTGTCAGACGTATTTCACCTCGCGTGTTTGGCTAACTTAATTGCTTCTCCTAGCACGACCCTGAATTTGAGTCCGCCGACGCTGGTGCGTCTGCGACCTTCCCCCGGCAGTTCTCTGATTTGCGCAAGGGTGGTTCTGTTGTTATCGAAGGCCGCCCCTGCAAGATTATTGAGATAAATACGTCTGAGGCTGCCCAAGATCATCAAGCCGGCGTTCATATCGCCGCTACTGATATCTTCACGGGCAAAAAGTTTGAAATCACCTCTCTGCCCACTGCCAGCATGAAAGTCCCTGTTGTTACTCGAAAAGAGTACCAGCTTGTGAGTAGCAATTTCTGCTCTCTATCATTTGGAGCTCCTTGGTACATTGTAGTCGGTTAGACAAGGACTAGTGTACTAACCGAGCGTAGGTCGACATCTCCGATGATGACTATCTCTCTCTCATGGACGACAGCGCCGCCCTGAAGAACGATGTTCGGAAGCCTGATGGTCGTGTTAGCGATTTACTTGACGAGCTCTTCCCTACCCTTGAAGAGAAGATACACCTACAGAAGGACACTAGTGAGCTATTCCAACGAAAAAAAAAGGGGAGGAGGCAAAGACCGTTTTCTAGAAAAAGACACATTCTCTCATACTAATAGACCATCTTAGACGTTGTAATTCTCACCTCAATGGGCGAAGAACTTTGCGTCGAGGCGAGGGAAGCCCCGAAGGGCTCCTAGGCTGCAACTGAGCTGATGCAGGCTCCACGCACGACGTCATCTATTATGAATCTCATCTGAATAATTCTGCTTGTTTCTTAAGAGCTTCAGGGATCTCAAGGAAAAGGCGTCACGACGGAGTAGGCTGTGGTACAATAGCCAAAGTCGACAAGTACGGACAATGGTTAGATATTTCCAGCGGCACTGTCCATCCATAGCGTTGCAACGGCGATCAATATTGCGTTTATTGCAAATTTCGTAAAAAAAGCCTCATTAAATACCATACGATGCGCCACAGACACTCGTACCCAAGCGCTTCCTTTCCGTCCTTTTCCACCTCTTTGTATCCGCTCTCAACTCTCCTCCTCACTATCTGGTTTTCTCGCCGTGACCGCAACATAGCGCCAGTACTTTCGCGCATTGTACGCATACGCGCCGCCGACGGTGTTGATGAAGTACTTTTCCAGCCCCAGCAGCTGCACGAAGAAGTTGGGCACGAGCGCGAGCAGCCAAAACAGGCGCAGCATCGGCCGGATATTCTCCGAGTAGTCCTGCACCTGCACGTCGACGAAGCCGGCGTCGGCGAGCAGCCGCTCAAAGTGGCCCTTTTGGGCCACGTCCCAGGTGGGCATGGCGCCGTGCGCCGTCATCTGCTTCATGGCCTTGGCGAGCGCGGGGCCAATCTCCTCCTCGGACGAAAAGTTGTAGTCGTACTCGTGCAGCACGACGCGGCCGCCGGGCCGGAGCACGCGGTAGAGCTCGCCCGCGACCGTCGGTGCGTCGCTGGCGTGCACCAGCGTCTCCATGGTGAAGGCGCCGTCCAGCGAGCCGTCGGCGATGGTCTTGAGGCTGTGGTAGTCCATCTTTTGCACCGTCACCCTGCTCTGCAGCGGCCCGGACTTGGCAATGTTGCGCCGCGCCTTTTCCAGGTGGTGGTCCATGATGTCGATGCCTGTCATCTGCAGGCCGCGGCCCGCGAGGTACAGCGAGACGTGGCCGACGCCGCAGCCCGCGTCCAGGACGCGCGACCCGGTGGGCAGGTTCAGGCTGTCAAACAGCTTCTGCTCCATGCGCCGCAGCGGCCCGCTGACTGGTAGCATCCGCCACGTATCCTTCTCCCAGTATCCAAAGTGCCGCGTGCCGCCCAGGACCAGCCGATAGCCGATCCTGGACTCTAGAGACTGGAACAGGGTCTGAACGGCCGGGTAATCGCCGATTATGGGCTCGTCCTTGGACGGCGTGGCGGTGGCAGTCGGCGTTGCCATGTTGGCTCGCTATTGCTGATGTGGGTGCGTCGCGGCGGTGGTGCGTTCTGCTGCCGCCATTGTTAGTCATTGTGCTGCGGGAGCAAGGTTTCGTTCTTCATAGCAAAATAACGGCTTACCTAGAAGAAAAAAATACCACACTTCTTCGCACTTTTCTACCAGTAAGCTATTGTTGGGATGTCGAGTATTCGCGAGGGAAAGGAGTTGGTACGCAGCTAGGTACCTGAGGCCATCCACATTTAAGCGCCCAGCCTAGCCAGTGCCCCACGCCGACATGTGATGGCCGGTTTATGCGTGGCCTAGGGTACCTGGCTGTCCAGCACTCAATAAATTTACTCATGCACCCCCTTGTCCGCGTTGTCCTGCCTCGATTACAGCGGCGTTGCTTTTTAGTTGTGTATCTAGATACTCAAAGGCTGGTGCGACGTCGTTGAAAAGAAGGGACAAATCTATCGTCACTGATGCACATCTTTGTAGGCTCTTGAGAAGAACTCCAACCCCCCGCCTTATTGACTATGATGGGGTTCTGTTAGCTGCCATATGCCACATCACCATGCAGGGTCGGCGCTTACATGCAGTCCCCCGCCAGGCTTCGGAGTCGGCTGCAGCAAACGACTGGCACGGGTTGTTCCCACCATGACGAGACGAAACAAAGTCTACTGCATGTCCAGCTTAGCGCATGTATCTGTTCACCGTCGCTGTCTTTCAGCTGCCCAATATGTGACCGCATAGAGACCTGATCCCCTGAGAATGCCTGTTGAATACTGGAGCGCATACTATACAATATGACGCGCTGCCATCCGATCTGTTGCTCAAATTGTTGCACAGCCCTCCAACTTGCAGCATTACTTCTGTGTGTCGCTCAGAGTATGAATAATTTCACAACATCTTCGTTTCCCGCCAAAAACGAAACTGTTGGCTGGGTGCCTTCCGACAATAGCAGGGGGACATTCGATATCCTTTGGTCGAGCGGCATTACCATTCTCCTCTGCGTCTGGGTCTCGACATACCCCAACGTGCCTGCTCCCACCGATCGATGGTACCACAAAGCAGCCGAAAAGGCCAATCTCGCCTTGATTGGCCTACTTGGTCCTGATATATTGCTGGGAATGGCGTGCGGGCAGCTGAGCAGCGCCAGAAGAAACGTCAAGGTCCGTTGGTGAAGCAGCTGCAGCAAAAGCAGCGAGACTGACCTTTGTAATCTTGACAGATGTTTAATCAGCTACCCGGAGTCTCGTGGTCGCTCATCCATGGCTTTTTTGCAGACATGGGAGCGCTTCACGTTGTCAGTGCCGACTACCCCAATGGCTTTCCAGTGAATGGGGAGCAACTGTATTATCTTGTCCAGCACGACTTTATTGATATGCCAACAATCTCAGCGTCGGAAATTGGCGCCATGAGCAATTTTGACCCTCTCTCCAAGTAAACATCCTCTCATTCATTGACTGCACTCTCAAGCTCGATGTGCTGACTTGATACAGGCTCATTACGCTGGCGCAGATGTTATGGTACACCGTAACTGTGATTTTAAGACTGCGACAGGGCTACAGCATTACTACCCTTGAGCTCACAACCCTCACATTTGCTGTCGTGATGCTGGCAACCTCGGCTATGTGGTTCTTTAAGCCCCAGACTTCCAGCATCACATATATACATATCAAAAACACGTACATAATGGAGTCGGTACGCGACTTTGCTCGTCACAAGGTTCGTTTGCCACAGAGATACTGTAATCACCAAGAGCCTGGCTGACAATCGTCGCAGACGCACCCTTCTTTGCCTTCTAAATGGTACCGAACGCCACTGGACTTTGCATCTCCTCGATGCTTTGTGATGGATAAGCACTGGGCGTATTATGCCGACCTGGGTCTCAGACTCAATTTGCCCATATTTCATCGTGCTATCAAGCCGCAATGGGACAGGATACCGTCCGATATATGGTATCCCGCCGAGGGATTTCTGATACCACTCGCACTGCTTGTGCAGATCCCTTTTTGCTTCGCCTTTGTGGCCGCCTGGAACTTTTACTTCCCCTCCCGCACTGAGCAAATACTGTGGCGAGCGGCGAGCGTCTTCCATGCCGCGTACTCCAGCCTGGGCACCGCGTATTACTTGTTCACACTTGCCCGCGGGAAGGCCAAAAAGCCCGCAAAAGAAATGACCACTTTGCCTTTGGCGACAACCGCTCGTCTATCGGCGCGGCCTATACCTGCGATGCACTACCCAACGGCAGAGACGCCGCAAAGTTGGCTTCAACGATGGGCGGACAGCATGCGAAACCTGTCGATGGATGGGGATCCCGATATGGCCATGTCCCTTCGATGGACGATAAGCATATTTTTCCCCACAGTCCTTTATATATTTTGCCGTCTTTTCTTCTATGTGGAGGATATTGTCTCTTTGCGATCCCAGCCTGGCGATGTTTATGCCCCTATCCATAATCTGTTTCGAATTCTCTCATCGGGCTGAGTTTGCGGGGGGTAGACTTATGTCCTGGCCTTGTTACGATCACCATGACGACATCTAGCTGAATGAATGAAGATTCTATGTTACTTTGAGCACTTTTGGTGTAGTCTCTCTAGTGGCCCATTGGTTTGGTGCTTGTGGAAAGACTTTGGTGGAGGGCTGCATATGTAGGCTGCTGCCGACGTCTCAATCCCATCCGACCGGCGAGGCGGCCGAGTTTGGACAGCCGAAAGTGGACAGCGTTGATGGTTAAACGCAGCCCAACACGACCGTGTTGAAAATTTATACAGAACAAATCAACGCGGTTACATTGTCACAAGTTTAGCACTGCAAAAGCCACCCGAAAGGCTGCGCTGACCGACATGCGGCTAATTGCTGGTAGCGCCTCACCGCAGCACCTAATACGGTGGATTGCATATTAACTCAGACTTGGATCTGGCATGATGTGGCGCGGACTTTGGCAGCTTCGACAATGAGGATAGAATTTACGAGAGCAAGTAGTCTGTCTCCAGCTGGGAGTATGCTTGGCACGTGGCGGCACCGAATGATGACAGCTTTATAGATTAATAGTCCCCTCCACTTTGCCCCTTTTTCTGCAACTGCGCACTTTGCTCACATGCTCTGCGGAATCTATGAATCTTCAAATTCTGTAAACATAGAGCCAAGGAAAAAAAAGGACATGGCACAATTCCCGCCAATTGACGTGGCAACGCTCTGCGCTGTGCCTAGCTGCAAGGTGGATGCTGAATATACTCACAAGGCGCGCGACGCACTGGAGCACCTCGCAAGATACGACGGCACCCACGACTATCCCTATTGCTGGGGCTACACCATCTTCCGCACCGTCTACACGCCCGGCTCCGACGAGCGCATCGCGGCCGCCCTCGAGCGCCTCGCCGTCTACGCTAGCCACTTTGTTGCCCACGACACCCAGCTACATAAGCGGGTGCGAGGGAGAGACAACCCCGTTGATACGCGCCCGAATGAGGAGCTCATCCGCCGCTACTACAGCGAGATGGTAGAGGATGAGCAGAGCCTAGCCGGTATAAGCGAGAGCGAGGTCGGGGAGCGCTTCGATGTCTGGGTTGCCCAGCATCGCAATCGTCCCAGAGCACAAGGCACATTTCGTGAGCGGAACACCAGGTTTGAGTTTTGCATGATGCTCGACGAGGAGAGCCTCGACAATATCCTCGCGCTTCCGCAGGATCCATACGCCGCCCAAGTCGGCAGCTATAGTGCCGATGAGGACGATGAGGACGAGTGCTATGTCAAGGTCGTCTCAAACAGAATCAAGTCGACAGAGGAGCCATGCGCCGTCGGCAGATACTGGCTGCGAGTAGGCATCATTGACTTCTTGTGGCCCATGTGGTTCTTCACCTGTGACTCGGATATTTTGATTGAAGAGATGGGTGTTTATGACACCGGGGATGGCATCCAAAACCTCTGGGGCACGCCTCACGACTGGGACAGGGTGCATATGGCAGCACATTTCGGATGATTATGTGTTTTCGATGACCTTGCACAATCTACAGTGCCTCGCCGAAAGTTCCACGCACCTTGCTCACCTACGAAAAACACCAAACTACACTCTTTGAGTGAATTTTCTCGCGCGTGGAACTTTTGTAATGAACTGTAGGATTATGTGACTGCAGAAATCATCCCACGCCCACCAGTCCACCAATGGGACAGACGGCCACACTGGATGGTCTACTGCTTCCGCTCACGACCACTTCGTTAATTTCTAATAATAGGCGCTTCTACACCTTTCCTGTGCAGATGGGTCCAGGAATGGGGGCCGGCTGCGAGCAGTGCTGCCAGTATAAAATGAGACATATTTGACCAGTCGCACCCCGCAGTGCAGCTCTTCGCATCTACATCAATAGCAACAGCAGGCAATCATGCGACCTATAAATCTGTACATATTGGTGGCATCCGCCTTGCTTGCCGGCCCAACACTGGCCAGACCTGGTAAGCTGATACACATTTTATCGAAACGATCTAAATATTGACTCCATGGCAAGGCAAAGGCACCGCAGCGCCTGAAACTGGTGGCGAGGGTGGGAAGAAGCGCTGAAACGTTTGCGACTCTTAGATATATATATATGATCTACTGGCACGTACTGTATTGATTTAGGCAACGTTCGCGACGATGGAGAATAACTACTAAGTGACTTGTCCCGTTCGGCCAATATTTCGTGATGGTTCGCCGGAAAACAACAACAAAAGGACCATACTGTGAGAATAATTACCTTGTTTGCCAGCCATACATTGCGCGATACGAATATGCTTAAAGGGACGCCACACAATGTTAATATGTTGTGCAGCTGCAAAAGGCCCCCGCGTCACCCACCCTGGCAGGCCATGCCGTTGCAGCCTTGCTCGTTTGTCAACGCCGATGTGAAAGTTTACTCGGTAGTATTATTAAAGAAACCATGGTCGAGGAATAAAATTTAGGTTCAAGTACCAAGAGTAACAGATACCCGCATCAGCTCCATCTCGTCCCATCTCTGATCAGGGAGGAAACAACTCCATTCGTTCCTGCCCGCCCTGACACCGAGGTCGTATTTTACCTCGATACCCCAATCTGAAGTCACTCAATCTTTTCTAGAGCGTCAAACTCTCGCCTCCAACATCCTTTCGCCGTTATGGATGTTGCCGGTGATGACGAGGCTTTTGGGCCTCAGTATGGCTCTTGGTTTGACTTTACCCTTGAATTTGAGCAGTCCACTCTAGGTATCTTGCCAACTGGGCTGCTTATTGCTGCAGCACCACTATTTTTGTACATTTGCAAACGGCGGACTGCATATGCTCGTGCAGGAACTACTCTGTGGATCAAACTGGTGAGTACCGAGTGAGCTTGGCGTCTAACTGCCAACCCAGCTTGCGGCGATGCTGAGATTTATTACATAGACCGCCACACTTGTGCTTTTGGCTCTCGAAATTACTAGCCTTGTCTTGTATAGAAAAACGCCTTCCATAAGATCCGACACCGCACTCGCCGCCGCTTCAGTGTCCTGCATCGCCAGTTTCACGATTGTCATCCTCATTGTCGTCGAGCACCGCTTTACCTTGCGACCTACTTCGCTGCTTAGCCTCTACATTATGCTGAGCCTCGTTCTAGACATTGTAAAAAGCAGATCGTACTTTTTGAGGCATGCGCTGAGCACGTTGGGCGGCTTGTCAGCTGCCGCGGCCACTGTCAAGGCGATCATCATGGGCGTGCAAGAAATTCCGAAAACTGCGCTTTTACTCGACGAACAGCTTAGAAATACTGTCAGCAAAGAGGCAACTAGTGGTTTCTGGAATCGCAGCGTCTTTGCATGGCTCAACTCCATCTTTCTCGTCGGCTTTCGGCAAACACTGCGCCTCGAAGACCTGGAGCCTTTGGACCCTGCACTGTCGGCAAGGCCACTGGTCAACCAATTCAAGCCCAACTGGGAGAAAAGTGTGCTATCATAGACCCCCGACCTATTTGTTGGATGGTACTGACCGGGATCTTCCAGGGAAAAATAAATCATCCAAGCGCAGTCTCGCAATTGCCTGCTTCGCTACTTTGTGGTGGCCGTTTTGCGCCGTCATTATCCCCCGACTTTTATACTCGGGCCTGACTTTTGCGCAGCCATTTCTCCTCCAACGAATTCTCGACTGTGTGCAGACAGAAGAGCCTCGACGATATGAAAGAATTGGTCTAGTAGTCGCTTCCGGTCTTGTGTTTGGTGCCCGAGGAGTACTTATACCCCCACCATATTCGTTCTTTGCGTTGGCGACTGACATAATCCGTATAGCTTGCCAAAGCGGCCTACATGCACGCAAATTATCGCTGTGTCACTGCCGTTCGTGCCGTTTTGGTTGCCGCGATGGCGGACAAGCAGCTTCGCCTCACGCAAGCCGAGGCCAAAAAGTCGGCCATCGCTACGCTGATGACGGCTGACATTGAAGGAATTGAAGAAAGTCTACCGGAACTCCATGATCTCTGGAGCTATTTCCTCGACATTGCTTTTGGGCTTTTTCTGATCTTTAAATTTATTGGACTGGCAGCTCTTACTGTCTTTGCCCCTTTCATATGTAAGTGATGACGGAATTCAATAATTGGCCAACCCATTCTAACAAGAGGTGCTCTGTAGTTTCAACCATTTACGGAATATTGGTCGGAAATTGGTCCGGAACGGCACTTGCGGCTTGGAACTCTAGCATTGAATCAAGAGTGTCTAAGATGTCCAATATCCTGGCACAACAGATTCCAATTCGAATGATGGGCTTCGGTCCTGTGGTTTCCAGGTATGCGCAAAAACTGCGTACCACGGAAATGGAATGCTCGCGGCAGTTCCGTATCTGCACGACAACAACGATGACGGGAGGTAAACTTTTGCAATTTCTGCTACTGGGATTCGATATTGACACATGATTCCAGCATTGTCGATAGAAGCGTTCACGCCAGTCATTATTCTGGCTGCGGCCCTGTTTTGGACCCGATTTGAGAACGACTTCACTGCATATGTGGCATTTCCGACGCTGTCACTCATCGCAATCGTTCAAATGCCACTATTCTACTTGATCGATACTTATGCTAGCATCCCGAGACTATGGGCATGCATGAAACGCATTCAGCATTATTTGCAGCTTCCCGAGTGGTCAGACAAACGCAGACATCACAGTGGCGCGGTTCTTCTAGCGGCAGAACACCACAGCAACGATGCGAGCAAGCAAAACGATAAAAGTGATTGTGGTGAAACCAGAATCAGGCAAAAAGTTGATGAACAGAGTGGCAGCGGGAAAAACGAAGAAGCTGTCGTTGAGCTGAAAGACGCATGGCTCAGCCCAGCTGGTCATCCCAAGGCAATTTTGCAGGGCATTAATCTGCGAATTTTACGCTCCAAAGTTATTGCACTAATTGGGCCAATAAGCTGTGGAAAGTCTACATTTCTTCAGAATTTAATTGGAGAGGGCACAATTCTGCATGGCGCTATTATTGTTGCCGAGCTAAAATGGGCATTCTGCGACCAGAGTCCTTATCTGGTCAACGCTACTATCAGACAAAACATCATTGGCCCGAACCCCTACGAGCAGTGTTGGTATCATGCTGTAGTGGGAGCCTGTCAGCTTTTAGAAGACTTTGAGCAGCTCGCCGCAGGCGATGAGACAGTGGTTGGCAGTGATGGCATGAATCTGAGTGTCGGCCAATGCCATCGAGTTGCGCTGGCCCGAGCTGCTTACACCCGGGCCGACATCATGATCGTAGATGATATCTTCGGTTCTCAGGACCAAGCTACAGCACATACTATGATACAAAGGCTACTGGGGCCGGATGGCTTGCTCAGACAGCTGCAAACTACCGTTGTTTTTGCCACGCACCTGGGGATTGCTTTGGATGTGGCTGACGAGCTGCTGAAGATTGAGAACACTTCGATTTTTCACTACAAAGAGTGTGGCGATGGCGCTATGAAGGCAGGCTTGGTCGAAGCGATGGGATTGACAAAGCAAATGTCGGAGGCATTCAAGGCCGCGGAAACCGCCGCGGACAGTTGTCGAGAGAACAAGCAAGAAGCTGGTGCTCAGGCCAGGTCTGAAATTGAAGCTGCGGAAGACCTGATACGGACAAGAGGAGAATTTGGTCTCTATCGATTTTATTTCGGCTCTTTTGCGAAATTGCGCTTTTTTTTATGGATTGCTTCCATGCTTGTTGTGGTATTCTGCGACAATTTCCCTAGTACGTACGACTTGCAATGTTTGGCTGGCTTTTGCCTTACTCATCTCAGCTGCACTGACATCTGCAATAAAAACAGACGGCTACGTTCGGATCTGGGTAGATAATGGCTCGAACAACAATTTGTATCTCATTGGGTTTGCTCTGATTGCCTTTACGCGAGTCGCGACGGGGCTTTGGAGTCAGAGGTAAGTGGGTAACCCTTTGAGTTGACTGCTATACTGACAATAAAACACAGACTCTTTTATCTCCGGATCCTCCCGGAGTCTGGTGAAAGACTGCATCAATTGCTATTGGATGCATCGATGAAGTATGTTTGTCCCAGTCAGTTGGACACTGAATATTGAAACCTCTAACCGCTGGCAGTGCCACTTATAACTTTATCTGTACTGTTGACAGCGGGTCTCTCTTGAATCGGTAAGCGAATAGAACATAATGTGCAGTCGCATACTGATGTGGCCATAGATTCAGTCAAGACATGAGCTTGGTTGTCCAGACACTGCCAATCGCCATGTACAAATTCGTTTTCAGTGAGTTTCGCAAAATGAGGGATAGAAATACATCCTCACTCGTTATTATAGTGCTATACTCTTCCTTAATAAGCATGGGATTCGTGATGGCTGGCTCATCATATGCAACCATTGCCCTCCCCGTCATCATTGCTGCTGTGTATTTCATCCAGAAATACTACCTACGCACGTCTCGACAACTTCGCCACCTGGACCTAGAGTCCAAAACCCCTCTATTCATACGCTTCAAGGAGACTGCCAACGGTTTGAAACACATCAGAAGTTTTGGATGGCTATCGAACCAGCTCGAAAGGAACCTTGCCCTGCTGGATGCTTCCCAAAGAGCGTATTACCACATGTTTTGTGTTCAGCGCTGGCTGAATCTCGTATTGGATCTGATGATTACCGCTGTGGCGGTGTTCATTGTCAGCGTTGCGCTTTATGTCAGAAGTTCAAGCTCTCCAGCAGCCATGGGTCTCGCCTATTTGACGCTGATTGACTTTGGCGGAACTCTCACTATTGCTGTGAAGAGATGGACCGAAATGGAAATCGCTCTCGGCTCTATCGCTAGGTCGAGGTCCTTTGTAGAAGATACGCCTCAGGAAAAAGACGGACCAGGCTGCAGTGCGCCCAAAGATTGGCCGCGGCGCGGGAAGGTTGAGTTCAGAAACGTGACAGCGGGCTACAAGTTGGTAACAAGAAAATCGGCAGGTAATTTTAATAGTCGCTAATTCATATGTAGCGCGGACTCGGTTCTCACAGACATCTCGTTTACAGCCTTGAGCGG
Source organism: Samsoniella hepiali (assembly GCA_001455915.2). NCBI lineage: Eukaryota > Fungi > Ascomycota > Sordariomycetes > Hypocreales > Cordycipitaceae > Samsoniella > Samsoniella hepiali. Next base: position 1,091,312 of record LNDK02000103.1, on the reverse strand, counting down.
CGACAAGGTAACCATCAGCGGCCGATCCGGGAGGTAAGGCGCACTTACTCACAAACACTTCGTCCCATAGAAGCTGACACATCTGAGCCCATAGCGGAAAAAGTTCCCTGTTGGTAACACTGTTGAATTTTCTCGAATTCTCTGGTTCTATATATGTTGATGACGTCAACATCAGTCACGTCCCACGACAGGCACTGCGAGAGCGAATTACGACAATCACACAGACTGCGGTTATCCTCGACGGCTCTTTTCGGCACAACTTGGTTCCTTTTATCAATACAGGCTTTCCTGACTCTATAATAAAATCTACGCTACGGCAGCTGGGCCTGTGGGAGGTTATCCAGTCCAAGGGCGGGCTAGATAAGGAGATTCAAGATGCTGGATTATCCGTGGCTCAACAACAGCTACTATGCATTGCACGAGCATTACTGCACCATATCCAAACAGAGAGTAGAATAGTGCTCATGGATGAAGCCACGGCCTCGTTGAGCATGGCGTCGACTCTTGAAGTGCAGCGCATTCTCGTGGACGCGTTTCAAGGGTGCACGGTGCTGAGCATTGCGCACTGGGATTCGCCGATCCAAGAGCCAGATCTCAAGCTCGAAATTGCCCACGGCAAACTAGTTTCTGCATCAAGGACCGATGTAAAATCTGATGACGAGGAGGCATTGGAGAAAAAGATGGAGGAGACGGAGCGTTGCATGGAGGAAATTCACCGCCTCAGACTGAAAGAGGATGCCGAACAGCGCCAAATTCTGGAACAAAAGCGGGCGCTTGGTGAGAAGATGAATGAAGATGTGGTGAAACCGCTACAGACACCTGTGCAAACGCTGATAGGGCCTCGATTCAATACTTTGACTGGCTCTTCTGCACAAGAAGCCACGCAAAACAAGTTAGCACAGCGGACCTCCACAGAGGGGGAGCTGCTCCCTGGACAAGACACGAGCAAGTAGCCCAGAAAGGCACGGTGGTTCCCACTGATTAACGCTACAAATATATGAGATATATACGCTCAATGCTTTCATGGAATAACACAATTTTGAAATACAAGTGCACAAAGGATGAGAAGCTGTTTGATGATATTGTCATGGTGGAGGCGTTGCGGCTCTGGTAGAGAGGCTCTACCGATTGTTGAGCACAGGGGACAAGGTATTTCATTGGCGGTTTATTGATGCAGAATCCACCGGAAGGGTCCGTCTATCACAGCGACTGCATTATTTGGGCTCGGCCTTGAGAGTTGAGTGGCTGTGTTGGCAGCGGGGAAGCTGAGTAGGCTATATCAGAAGGGAAACGCCTTTGTGCCATGTGGCGTCGAAGCGGCAGAGGTTGGAGTAAAAATGCGTTTGGTACCTCGGCGTTGAACTACTGGGACTTCGACCGCAATTATTACTTGGTGGTGAAAATTGCTGTTGGTAGTGGAGGAGGATGCTTTGACATCAGAGACGGCGTCGCCAGCACGCAATCCCGGCGCACAGTTTTGGCCACTCACTCACTCACTCACTACCTCGCACGGTTTGTTTACAATAACGACAGACGAATACATACCTGCGCGTTGAGATTGGACAATTTGGGCGAGGAGTGTGAAAGGGCCTGATTGCTGTGGTTGGAGACACCAGCTCGTATTTGACTGTCCTGCCAATGCGATGCACGCTGCCAACCCCAGAGCCCCAGACCAGCTTGCAGGGATTAAGTCTGGGTCAATTCAATATTACTCGCAGTGTTTGTGAAAAGAGGCTACAAGAGTGGGGGCTAATATTGCATGTGGATAGTCTGGCACGGACGGCTTATCACCAACAGCCCATTCTCAGCCAATTCGCGGAGTACAAGCGGCTCGCAGATATTGAGTTTGTCATTGTCCAGTTCCTGTGCAACCACATTACCTTTTCTTTGCCATTGATTTGACAGCCAAGATGGGCTGGGCAACCGGGGTAGGCTTTGCGGGGTGTGAAGTCGGGGGCGGGGAAAGAAAAAAAGAGGTTCGAGGCTCTTTGTGGGGAACCGAATGCGGAGGCGCTTTGACCTGAACTCTGTCTGCCTCGGCACCGGCGCCATGACATCTGATGGTGCACCGCACGCAGCGAGCCGGCCACCTCGGAACACATGGCAGTGGCGTTCATATGAAGTTCATAGGAAAGCGAGCAGGCTTGACTTGCGATGGGCGAATTGCTCGACGTGGGCGACCGTTGTGTCTTTCATTGTCTCTCTGGTTGACTCAGAGGTCCGCGTCCCTGCTTCGTCCAAGCATCTGTCAAAGCGAAACAGAGCGGGCCATCATCACAATAAGCGAGGGATAAAAATTTGCAAAGACAGCTTCCCCGCCCCTGCCAACCTGGCAACCTGGGTGCTGGGGAACACTCACCGGAGCTGAGGCTCTGCACGCCCAGAGTCTAAACCTGCCCTAGTCTCTTCCCCGCCCAGCCAGTCAACCAGTCAGTCAACCAGCGAACCAGCCAGCTCCCACGCAATTGGCACGAGTCGGTCCAGCCGAGTGGCTTGTCGTGTCCACTTTTCGCTCCATCGTACGGCCCAGCCAACTGTTGTGGGCTTAGAGGATCGACCGTTCGCTGCATGACGCGTGGTGCGGAGGAGACTTGCTGTTCCGGAGCAAGATCTTCTTTTCTCGTCCGGGCGGGTCTCGCAGTTTTTACCCAGGCAGAGAGTTCTTGGTCGTTACCAGAGACTCCATGGCCCATCCTTTTTTAGTGTCCTTCCTCCCACATTGTAGATTTGGTTCCCACTCCTCCTCTTTCCTCCTCCTCCCCTTCACCCCCCAGCCTGCTTCTTCCTCTTCCTGTACAACACTGTATCTTGTCAACAACAAGGGCAGTTGAAGATGCAGACCAAGGGGCTTCTGCTGGCGGCCCAGTACGTGGTGCTCGCCGCCGCGTACGGGCAGAATGTCTGGGCGCCCAGACAGGACCAAGGCGAGATTGTGTCTCAGAACTGGAACAACTTTACCAACACGACGACAAGCTCGTCCTCGTCTACAACCACGACGACGACTACGACGAGCTCAACGACGAGTTCGACAAGCTCGACGACAAGCACCACTACGTTGACGACGTTGGTCACCACCACCAGTGACGAGAAGACGACGGACTCGAGCAGCACGACGACTGACAGCACAACGACTGACAGCACAACCACCGACTCGACCACCAATTCGACCACCAGTCTCAGCTCGACCACCACCACGCCAAGCTCGATCCGCACCACGCCTTTCAGCATCGCGTCCAACGCAACCACGACGGGCTCTGGACGCGCATCCCCCTCCGCGGGCTTTAGCCTGACCCGGCTCAACGCCACCGCCTTGAGCGTGCCGCTGTCGACCGGCGGACTCTTCTCCAGCACCGCCAACAGCACCGCCTCCCGCAACCAGACCACGACCACCACGCCCGCCGTGCTGCCGACCACCAGCGGCTCGCTCTTCAACACGACGGCCCGCCTCAACAGCAGCTCCACGGCGACCAACACGACGACGGCCACGCGGTGCGGCATCGCCGGCAGCTTCGTGACGCCGCCGAGCCACGCGACCAAGGCCGACAGCATCGACGAGTGCGCGTCGGCGTGCCGCGCGCGCGGCGCCCTCTGCAAGGCCTTTGAGGCGGGCACCGTCGACGGCGACGGCAACAACTGCTGGCTGTTTGAGCAGAGCCTGTCCGACATGGAGATTGGCGGCGCCGAGGACGGCTTCAGCTGGACCTTTTACGACCGCGACTGCGATGTCACCTCGCGCTGCAACCTGCAGGGCAGCTTCATCACCAAGCCGATTGAGAGCCTGCGCCTGGACACCCTGGGCGACTGCCAGCAGGCGTGTCTCAAGAACAGCGCGTGCCAGACGTTTGAGGCGGGCTCGCTGGATGGCAACTCGCACAACTGCTGGTTGTTTGATACGCCGATTACGTCGCTCAATATTGGCGGCGCCTATACCGGGTGGCAGTGGTCTTTCTTTGACCGCAACTGCGAGCTCGCGCCGTAGATGGTAGACGGGGAGTGCGTTGTAAAGAAAGGGTGTTGACCCTTTGTGCATGGACTGTTGGGGCATCACGAGTTTTATTGATATTATGAAGTTACAAATTCCTGGTTTAGACGGCTGTTTGTATATATGAATTTTTCTTATTTATACTATATGACCTCTAGACACTGCCGCCCCCATGCAAGTGACTGTGTCGTTGTCGTCGCCTCGCTCACGGAAGCGTACTAACCTGATTTAATCCAATTGGCCTGCGACGTCATCCAAATCCAATTGATCTTGAATGGCCCATCGCATAGAACGTATTTTTATTTATTTAGCGCGCAATCGATGGCATCGCTACGTATTTCGTATCGTCTTTTGCTGGGTCCGGAGCGGCGGCTGTCATTCGCCAGTTGCAGCGTATTTCGTATCGTACTAAAATGGTGCGTGTAAGTTGACGGCCCCAAGAAGAGCACAACTACCTATATAAGAACTGTGAACTTTTGGCGAGAAAGAGTTATTTTCAAAATGAAAAAGAAAAACTCTTGGAACCCTACAAGAAAAAAAATGAAACTCACTACAATACTCTTCTCTGCCGGCCTGGTCGCAGCGCTCGACTGTCGCCCCGAAGGCCCCGTCCTGCCCAAGCCCGCCCATCTCGCCGACGCCGCCACTTTTCGCCATGCCGCCGTCGGTCTCTCGCATACCCTGGATGGCCTGGCCGCAGGCCGCATCGACGTTCCGTGGCCTGCGGCCAACTTGTCCTTTTCCGTCGCCGTCGTCTCCTCGGCGGACGGCGGAGGCACCCCGCTGTGGCAGTACCATCACCGCGGTGCCGCCAATACCCGCGGCACGGACAAGGCTGACGCGGACTCGCAGTACCTCGTGGGCAGCGTGTCCAAGATGGTGACGGTCTACATCCTGCTGACCACGGGCATGGACCTGGATGTGCCGGTCAAGAGGTACCTGCCGCGGCTGGACGGGAAGGGTTGGGAGAGCATCACGCTGAGGATGCTGGCGTCGCAGACGGCGGGTGTGCCGACGAATTGTAAGTTGGACCTAAGGTGAGAAGAAATGAAATCGTGGCTGATGGACAAAGACGGCTTCTCGGAGTACTACTTCCTCAAAGACGTCTACCGCGCGCTTGGATTTCCGCCCATCAACGAGTCCGACTATCCGCCCTGCGGCGTCCTCGGTCTCAACGACGGCTGCACAGCCGAGCGTGAGTCGCTTCTTCTTTTCACTTTTGCTCAAGTAGCTTCATCACTGATACTATTAGAACTGGAACTTGGTCTTCGCGATTCCTACCCTGTCGTCCCGCCCGGGTCCCGCCCGGCCTACTCCAACGCCGCCTTTGCCCTCATCGGCCTCGCCGTCGAGGCGCACACGGGCCTCAACTACACCCAACAAGTACAACAGCTCGTCGCCCAGCCTCTGGGTCTCACGTCCACCCGTCCTTCCTCACCAGGCGACGATGACAGCCACGCCGTCATCCCGCCTGGCGACAGCGGCTGGGGCGCCGACTACGGCATCAACGCGCCCCAGGGGGGGCTCGTCTCGTCCGTCGCCGATCTGTGCCGGCTCGCGCACGCGCTGCTGGCCCGGAAGTCGGCCCTCTCGCCCGCGCAGACTCGCCAATGGCTGAAACCTGCCGCGCACGCCGGCAACATGGCCTCGGCCGTCGGCCTGCCCTGGGAGGTGCGCCGCTACGCCAACCTGACGGGCGGCGACCACCCGCACCCCGTCGCCGTGTACGCGAAAAGTGGCGCCGCGCCGCTGTACCGCAGCCAGTTTGCGCTCGTCGACGAGTACAGCCTGGGCGTCGTGGTGCTGACGGCGGGGCCGATGGAGGCGCTCCCGTACATTTACGACGCCGTGCTGGCGGTGGTGGTCGCCGCGGCGGACAAGGTGACGCGGGAACACGCCAAGGTCGAGTATGCGAGGGGGTTTGCCAACCAGGCGGCGGATGATATTGTAAAGGCAACGTTGACGCTTGATGAGGATTCGCTCGTCTTGTCGTCCTTGTCGAGAGGCGGCGCGGATATCCTCGCCGGCTGGATAAAGGTGTTTAACGAGTCGCTGGGCCACTTTGGCCCCAGGATCTCGGATACAATCCGTCTCTTTCCCACGGGCTTGACGGAAGACGTCACAGTGGGCGAAGACGGGACCGTCAGAGAGGTGTGGCGGCTGTGGCCGGACGTTGCTGCTCCCACCACCGTGGACTTGCCGGGTGCGGGGCTGGACAGGGACGACTGCGTGGGCTGGATGCTGGGCGACTGGATCCATTACGGTGGCGAGCCGCTCGATCGTGTGGTCTTTTATCGGCAAGGGATGAGGGTGACGGGGTTTGAGGTGCCGTTCCTGCGCTCCGGTGTGATGGCGGTCGCGGCTTAGACGGCAGACCGGCAGTTGGCAAGAAATGTGATATCCAGCGCCATTTAGTTTCGGTAGTCGTTGTTCTGTACGTATCTCAAATTGCCTTCTTCTTGTCGTTGCCTACACCTGTCTTGCTTCAGACTCTCAACCTCGCCCAGCACTCCAATCGTAACGCTCCTCGTCACCACATGGCCAGCCCAAACCTGACGCTCATGAAGCAACGACATCCTAGGAAGTTGGCGCAGTCGGTAAAGTAAGCGCCCACCCTTGTCCGTCTTTTCGTTGTACTAGACCCAATGAAAAATGCTGCTTGAATCCAGTGACTCGTGTGAAAAGGCCCGTTCTGCCACGCATCTGCCGAATCATGGTCTCTCGTCCAGGCCCTTACTACGCACTGCAATCCCTTTTTTTTTTATTAAACATGCAGCCCCAGCTGGCCAATCTATTTTGACTCGCCTCTGTGCATGAGCAAGGGACAAGGCATAGCCTCACCTGCGATTAAGCTTAACCATGCTCGGAACTTGCCGCATCGGGCTGACCGCCACAGCGACCAGAACGCTTGGCGCTGACGAATTATGTCTCGCCCGTCGAAGCTGCTCGCCTCGCGCTTGAAGCGAGAAACGGCCGAAGAGCGTGGATCGGCACCGTATTGCCCTTTTCAGCCGCCCCTTCGCATTTTAGCCAATGGATCATTGCCAACAAGTCGTGACTGCCCGCGAAACAAGGCTGCGGCGCGCCGTCCAGTGACGACGCCATCAGAAGTGAAATGCGCTGGCCCAGTTTGGTAGACCCCGATATTTGCGTGGACGATCGGCAGGACTTGTTGTCTGTTTAGGGAGAGACCGTTGCGGTGTTGGGGGATGGGACTGCGCCTCGCATCTTCGGCGCTCGACGTTGGCAACGCGAAGGGACGAGGTGTTGGGCGTGGCATGTTGCGCCTGACTGAGCACCCAGTTGACCAGGTTACTATCAAAGACGGTAAATCAGGAAATATATAAACCAGTAGAGTCTGTTGCTTTTATCTAGATAACTATATAACCCAACAGCTTCGCAGTTCCCACAACTACCACAACACACTTACACCACCACTTACACACATCACCACCACTCATCCACACACTTATACCCATCACCATGAAGCTCAGCAGCACCCTCCTCGCGCTCACCTCCCTCTCCAGCGCCCTCGGATGCGTCACGCACCTCGAGCGGACAGACGGCGCCGCGCCGCCCATTGATTTCGGCAGCGACGCCCCCGCCGACCCCGCCACGCTCGGCTACTTCATCAACCACGTCTCGCTCAACGTGCACAACCTCACCGCCAGCATCGCCTTTTACACGCGCGCGCTCGGCCTGCGCCACATCTTTACCGTGCGCGCCACGCCGCGCCTCTCCATCGCCTACCTCGGCCACGCGCACGGCGGCCGCAACGGCACCGGCCACCAGACGACGCAGGAGCTCCTGCGCGACAAGAACAACGCCCAGGGCCTCGTCGAGATGCTGTGGCTCGACGTGCCGCGCCGCGACATCGTCTCCCCGAGCGAGCGCACCAACGGCGTCGGCCACGTCGGCGTCGTCGTGCCCGACGTCGAGGCCGCGCAGGCGCGGCTCGAGGCGCTCGGCACGGTGAGCATCCTGAAGAGGGTCGGCGAGGACACGCCGACGACGGGCGCGCTGGCCGTCTCGCAGGGGTTCTCCAAGGAGGTGTACGCGCAGGTGCCACCCGCGGAGCGCGCGGCGATTGAGGCGGTGCTGAATGAGAATAATCGGCGCTTCATCTACGCGCAGGATCCGGACGGCAATATTCTGGAGATTCAGCCTCAGGATTAAGCAAAGATGGTGACTGGCGTTTCTTTGTATGGACACAGTAGTAGACGCTTGGTGAAGTCTTGCTAGATATGCTCCAATAGAAAGCGTGTGTTTGCTACCTTTGTTCCAACTGGTTCATACACACAATATCGAGTAACGCGAGAAGTCGCTAGAGCTCCGTGACTGATCTCGACTGCCCTGAGCAACAGCCTTGGGTAGCTCATTTGCGAAGAATAGCTTTTTTTTCTAAATTGTTTTATTTGAAAACAAAACGTATCTCTGTCTCGACCTTTTTTCTTGTAAAACAGCATGCGCCATGCTGTTTTGTGGCTAGATATCAACTGTCGTGCCAAAACGATCGCCTATATAGCCCGCACCCGTGTCTCAATGGAAGTGCCGTGGTGCTCCAGCTACTGCGTGTGCTCGAATATTGACTGGGATGTGTTTTCTCCCTCGAATAAGCTTCTCGGGGACATCGGTTAAATACATTGCTACATGCTAATTTTCTCTGCCACAGCGATGAAAGCCTGGCGTGCTGAGGAGATGCAGTACAACGTCAAGGTCCAAGGAAGTAGACTGGACTAGAAATGACGCTCGACACGCGGGGGCATTTATTGGGTTTGCTGGCTTGTCTTTTGATGACGCCCCTTTGACAAGAACTAGAAAAACAAGTTTTGATAAACCATTCTGACTTTCATAGATAAGCCACACTGCCACCACCAAAGGTTTCGTGCTGCACAGGTATACATCGCCACCATGAAGTAGCCAATGGAGAGGAGAGGCAGCACTGCAGATGATACGCCTCAATTTTGCGTTTCTCCCCTTTTCAAAAGAGAGGGCGAAAGTATTTACGTCACTTTTACAAGAAAAAAAGTAAATCCGGACCCAACGTCGCTTTGCCACAGCTGCCAAGAAGGCTGGCTGGCTTCAAGCACGTGGCGGAATGCGGGCGTGTGATAGACTACATCAAACAAGGCGACGGACGCTTGAAGCGGCAAGCCGATGGAGAAACGCAGTTTCCCGACGACATGTCGCACCGCCCGATAAACGAGGCTGCGCTACGGTCGCAGATGATGACAGGACCGGCCAAGTCGGCGACGCTGTACAAGGTAGGGCAATGATGTCCTTGGAGGAAAGTGCCAAGACGGCTCCGGCAGCGGCGGACGCTTGGCGATCGAGCACCATCCAGCAAAATGTGAGACAAATTCTTGGCCTGTCAAGATGAGTGCCGGCGGCACATGGTGCGAACAAAGTTTTGCTAGCCCATGAAACGTTCGATGCCGGAATGTGGCACGCCCATGCGAGGAGAGGCTGAGAGTTTGATACGCAGGTGGCATGGCACGACAGGCAAGTGATGGCTAGCGCGCTCTGAGCATATGCGCGGCTTTCAAGGCCTGGGGAAAGTTGCGTCAAGAATAACGATGCTTACTGTGGGAGTGTCTTTTTTGTGCGAGTCTAATTCAGAGTCACGTCGCGCAGCAGTCTCGGATGCCGTGGCTCCGGCGCGGGAATACAATAAATCACGAGACAGACAGCCTGGAAAGGTTTACCGAGGTGAGACTGCCGTGCATGCAGCGAGGGGCAAGTGCGTGAGTGCGAAGATGGCATGACGAGGCAATATTCCGTACAGCAGGGCATGGACCATAATGCGGTCACGGCATACATAATGGATGCAGGAAGGGTCAAGAGACTGCATAGCTCCTTGCCGGTTTGCCGTGCAGTGTGATGGATGGCTCGAGGCAGCATGCAATCGCATGCGAGATGGCGGCGCGTCGGTCGACAAGTTGGGATGCAATAAGTGCGGTCGCGTATGCCTGTGGATCCAGTTGTTTCCGGCGTTGCAGCGGGCGCCTTCGGTGAGGCGCAACAGCAGCGTCGACGGACCAGATAGGAAAGGGCAGAAAATGGTCCCGGGAGGTGCGCGAGATAGAGTTGCGAGTTGATTTGCGATGAATACATGACGCGGCTCGGACCAGTGTCGGCGTAACGGGGAGCGGCAATGCCGCGAGCGCAATCTATGTCGAAGCCGCGCAAGGCATTCTAGACCAGGCGGTGTCTGGCGGACAGAACAGTACTGTAAAAGTAGAAGAGGGCGTCTGGTAAAGCGGCGCGAGGTTGTGCCCCCGTACAGGCGTACAGGGAGACCCCTGGTCTTGGGGCGGGCGTTAGCGCAAAGCCGTGAGACCAGGGCCTGCGCATCTCACAGGCCCAGGCTGCGGGGACAAGCGGTGTTTGTCGAGCGGTCGACCAGTCCAACGCACGATGCTTGCAGCAATCCAGACTTGCCAAGTGCAACCCACGCCCGCCCAGAGATGAGTGGATGAAGAGGCACGACGTGGCGCTGCAGCGTCACGCGAGCAGTTTCCTTGCGAGGTGTTTTTCTCCGGCCGGTCATTCCCGGCATGACCACCAGGAAGGAAGAGCATGAAGCTGTACGCGACGGAGAAGACGAGTGTCAGCTTAGCAGCCTCATTTCAAGACAACAAGGCTCGGTGACTGAATTAAGCATAGAAAAACCCGCCAACGGTCGCAGCGCTGAGTGATCGGCATGGGTTGTTGACCTTGGAGCGTGCTCTGCCGCCCTAGCCGGAGGACAAGAGAGACACAGTTGGCATTGTGTGATAGAGTTGCGGCATGTTGCCCAATGAGATTGCGCGGGGGAGACACGAGACACCAGGGCCATGTGTATTCGACAACGGCGCGCGGGCTGGATACCACAGTTAGTGTGTAAGTTTTTATTTGATTTCCCAGATTTCTATCGTTTGGAAGGAAAACTGGAAAAAATAGGGCCGGAGCTGGGACGAGGAGGAGGGTAACGTGGTGGATGGTCCGTTTGCACGGGTGGACGAGAGTAGAAGTCCTATCCCCGACGGAGAGACATGGGCTCTCGGGCGGGATGTACGGGGGCGGCTTGACTCGGGATAATTCGTTTCGTATTCTTGGGAGGATCTTGAGGTGTCGTGTGCGCGCTGGCATCATATTTTTTTTCTTTCCTGCTAGGCTGACCGGGGGGAACTCGAAGTTGAGGGTGGATTGTGGACGCCACATGAATCTGCGCTCGGAGAGGATGGGGTCGGTGGGGCTGGACAGGACGGACCTGTCACGCCAGAGAGATCGAGAGCGTGCCCGATGTACGGCCTCTGATTGGCTCGTTTCTTTCAACCTTTTTTCCCTCTCGTTACCCCTCGGCTGCGGGAACGACGGAGGGGACCACTCTGCTTTCCTAGGTAGTTGGTAGTGGCTTCCAAGCTTTCCAGCACAGAAGCCGCCCAACTGTATTCCAGATGCATCCGGAAAATCGTGGCGGTCGCTTCTCACGCCTTGTGCGTTTTATTTCATCTTTCTTATTTTCATTTTTTGTGTCATGTCTCAATTCCGTATCAATATTAATTTATCCCATCTCTTCTGCGCAGCTGCAACCTGCAGCTGGTGCCTTGCCCCCTCCATCTTGTCTGCCACACCACACCCCCAGCCCATGCCGTCACTGCGACCGGGATTAGCGCCACTTCTAAAAGCGGCGCCGCCGAAAAAAAAAATCATGTATTGTGTAGCTTCTCGTCGCCAATTCTAATGTAAAAGGAAGAGAAAAAACGACAACGGGGTCCCCGTCTTCCTGTATAGTTCCATAATTCCCATGTGGATTCGTCCTTTCCCTTCCCATCCTTCTTCTGGCTGCTGCCCCAGGGTCCAAGCTCGCCTTAGCCAAATATAACAAAGCCCGTCTCGCTCTCCGTCCACCCACTTTCGCTTCTCTCATTCCTCCCAAGCAACAACCGCTTGCGTCTTTCCTCCAACCAAGAAATTAGCACGCTCTCCCCGCGTGCTACTTCTTGCTTCGGTTGCCTCTTTTCTTTCTCCTTCCCTTCTTCTTCTCTTTTCCATTGGAAGAAATTTGAAATCCAACTCGGTCTGCATCTCGCTCTCCACCTAGCTGGCGCTGCCAAGCACACCCAAGAAAAAACACCAACATCGCCAAGGGCCAAGGCCAAGCCTCTGATCACTACTCAGTCGCCATGGCTTCCGACGCCCTCGATCAGGTCGAGCCCGCCGCTCGTCCTAATCCCGAGCATCATCATCACCCCACTCCTGGCGAGGTCCCCGTCCCTCACGGCCCTCCCGCCAGTGACAGTGGTGAAGATTCCCTCTTCGGCACCACCCCCGAGGAGCGCCGCATCTTCAGCCATGTCACCCGCCCAGACGACTCGTACACCTCCGAAGGCGTCTACTGGGCTGATCTGCCCCTGGGTGAGCGCTTCAGATTCGTCAGCGCCGTCGACCGAAAGGCGGCCAAGGAAGAGCTTGCTACCATTGGCACCATGATGAAGAAGGATCCCCTCTCTCCCGTCGGCTGGTACTTCCGCCACGCTGTCATCCCTGGTGCTGGTCTCGGTCTTGAGGGTTACGTCCTCTTCTCCATTGGTAATCTCGAGCCTCTCTTCAAGCAAGTCTGGCCCGAATGCTGGGGCAAAGGCGGCGCCCGTCAGGTCTGCAGCCAGAACTGGCTTGCCTCCGTCACCTACCTCGAGATTATCGGTATCATGGTTGGTCAGGTTTTTGTCGGTGTACGTACTTGTTCTTTTTGAAAACTACTCGCAAAATAACATCGGCTAACTCCCTCATAGATTATCGGTGATTGGATCGGTCGTCGCTGGGGTCTTATTCAGGACGCCGTCATCATGTTCATCGGCCTGCTCATGCTCACTGCCTCGTGGGGTCTGACTCTCCAGGGCTGGGTCATTTGCTACGCCTGGTCCCTCTTCTTCTACTCCCTCGGTGTTGGTGGCGAGTATCCCATCACCGCCACCTCGTCCCTGGAAAATGTTTCCGCCTCGGGCCGTCTCTCCACCAAAGAGGACAGGCTGCACCGTGGTCGCCGTGTCACCATGGCCTTCCTCATGCAGGGCTGGGGCCAATTTGTCAACCAGGTCATGCTCATCGTCCTCCTCGTCATCTTCAACAATGGTTCCGGCGCCCCGCCCTACAGCCACAGCGCCGCCCAGTACGCTTTCCGTCTGTCCTTTGCCTTCCCTGCCATTGGTACCCTCTGGCTCGCCTACTACAGAACCTGGAAGATGCCCAACCCTTCCAAGCACCTCGCCGCTGCCAAGGCCCGCGCTTCCGTCACTGGCTACGACATTACTGCTCTCAAGTACTGCTTCACCCACTTTGGTGGCCGTCTCGTCGCCACTGCCGGTGCCTGGTTCTGCAACGACGTATTCTTCTACGGAAACAAGCTATTCCAGGGCCAATTCATTAGTGTCATCTCTCACGACCCCAAGAACTTGCTCACCAACTGGAGCTGGAACCTGGTCAACATTGCCGTCTCCCTCGTCGGCTACTACATGGCCTCCTTCCTAATTGACAACAAGATGTACGGCCGCAAGATGATGCAGCAGGTCGGATTCTTCATGTGCTTCCTCATGTTTGTCATTCCCGCCTTCAAGTATGACTACTACACCAGCCCCGCCGGCATCCACTCTTTCCAGGCCATGTACTTCATCTCCTCCTTCTTCAACCAGTTCGGCCCCAACTCGGTCACTTTCCTCGTCGCTGGCGAAGTCTTCCCCACCCCCATCCGTGCCACGGCCCACGGCTTTTCTGCTTGCATGGGCAAGGCTGGCGCTCTGCTCGCCTCGGTCCTCTACAACTACATTGACACCAAGACCAAGTTCCTGGTCGTCCCCTGGTTCGGTCTCGCCGGTATGCTGCTCACCTACCTCTTCCTCCCCGATACCACTGGTCTCGACCTCAAGGAGCAGGAGCGTCGCTGGCGCTACATTCGCGAGAACCGCGCCCACGAGTACCACGGTGTTGCCGTCAATCCCCAGCATCTTTCCGTCTGGGAGCGCCTCATGGGTCTCGCCAAGACGTATGACCCCGAGAAGGACTGGAAGGCCAAGGTTGCCGACATGCGCAAGGAGTGGGAGGATGTCCAGGCCGCCCGCGGTCCCAAGGAAATGGAGAACAGCCACGCCGACCACGGCATGGCCGACGATGGCGAGTTCTCCCAGGAGATTCACGAGTACTTTAAGCGCTCTGCCCCTCCTGGCCTCCACAACCGTGGTGTCTTGGGTGAGAAGATTGCTCAGGAGTCTGAGAAATAGAGACGACGACTCTCGAGTGTTCTTCTGACCCCTTTTACTTGATTTTCCTTTTCGCCTTTTTTTCATTTCGGCTATATCGTATTAGATAGCATGTGGACACTGTGCCAACATTGCATCCAGCGCTTGTATTTCTGGGGGTACATAACCTGATTCGGTCCATAAGGAGTTTGGTTGCTCTCTACATTGCATACAATTTTACAAATGCATACAATTATACCAATCCAATTGAGGAATAGACTTTTTCCAACCTTGAATTTGCCTGTGTGACTAGTTGTGTGTATAGTGACGTACATGGGAAAGCTTCGTGCAAGTGCGTCTTGACGTAACAAGTACTGATGTCATTTCGCGTACACCGTAGCACACGGCATCTCCTCTGCGGCGCCATGTACGTGATTGTACGACGCAGTCATCAAGCACTACAGCATATACATCATAAACGGGCAAAAAAAGAAGGAAGTCAAGTCTCCAAGAAGAAAAAGTCCAAGAAGAAAACGTCGCATTTGAAAATAATCCCGTCGTCATGTACAACAGAATCTGTATTGAATCAACCAAACCCCCCCCCAACACCTCCCAAACCCCCCACTGGATCGATTGCACGATTCCTTGCGAGGGAGAAAAAAAACCAAGCCCACACCACCGTAAAAAAAGTCAAATAGAGTATCTCCCAATAAAAAGCTTTCCAAAAAAGAACACATGCCCCAGAAGACCAGAGGTTGAAAATAACGCCGGCCCGTTATATATCGCTAAGCTATGTACAGCAAAAAATAAAAATCACTCTGTCCATCTTGACCGAGAGTAACCAGGGGGGGGGGGATAAACACAAAAAAATATCATGTGTGTATGGATTGGGAAGTGTCCTGTACTGTTAACCTTGCCAACTCCCCAAAATAAATAATATGTATAAAAATAAAAAACAGAATAGGGTATAAAATATATTCGTATGGAGTGCGCCGAGACACTGCCGGACGGGGTGCTTTAGTTCAGATCCGAATCAAAGGAGCCGCACGCCGACGGCGGCGGCAGAGGCACGCCCATCGGCCGAGGCGCGTGCAGCTGCGTATGCGCATGCACGTGAATCAGACCCGGCCGGCGTCCGGAATCAAAGCTCCGCGCCGACGCCGAACTGCCCGGCCGCGAGCCGTGGTCCGAGTACGGGCGGTAGCCGCCAAACGGTGTCGACGAGACGGGCGGCCCCGGCGGCGGATGCGGCCGGCCGCCTTGGGTGTTGTGCGAGCGGCCCGAGCCGACCGAGTACGTCGGCGAGCCTGTGCGCGGCGGCGGCGGCGGCGGCATCGCGGCGTAGTTGCCGCCACGGCCGCCGCCCATAGTCGGATGCGAACCAGCCAGCGTCTCGGGAGCCACCAGCGCCGCGAGTACACACTCGTCCAGGTGCTCATAGAATTCCTGTGCGTATGGGTGGTACACGTCGCAGATGGAGCAGCGGCCCTCGTTCTGCAGCGTCTTGGGGTCCGCCACGGGGCGCGACATCATCGACGCGGACATGGCGCTCTCGGCCGCCGCCGCAGAGGGGGCTTCGTCGCCGTTCGCCTGGGGTCCGGTGCTGGTCTCGACGCTGTGCACCGAGGCAAGATGTCTCTTGAAGACGTCTGCGCGGCTAAACACGCTCTCGACATTGTTCTCGCTCTTGGTCGGACACAGCGGGCAGATGAGGGTGCCGCGGTAATGCGTCAGCGCATGACGATTCTTGTCGTACTTGCGCGCGAAGCCCTTTGTGTGGTAGACGCACGAAGGGACAGGGCACTTTTCGGGGCGCTCGGCCTGGTGCGTCAGCATGTGCGCGGCAAGATCACGCAGCACACGTCCACACTCGGGGTATGGGCACTTTTGCCCGCCGGCTGGTTCCTCTGGAGAGTCGCCAGATCGGTTGGCGTTGCTTGCTACGGGGACACTTTCCGCAGCCTGGTTGCTGGGTTCAACGCCGTTCTCGTGGCCGCTGACGTCTTCCATTTCGTCGTCGCTGTCGAGATCGACGAGTTGACCGTCGGCGGTAGCCCGGCCCTTGCCCTTGCCCCTGCCCTCGCTTGCCGAGTCGGGCGCGACACAGACTTCTTGCATCCATTCCTTGAGCACAGACATGGATGGCCAGTCACTAGCAGACTTGCCGTTGCGCGTGGGCGGGAAGTGTGCACGACGCAGATGCGCGGCGGCGTTATAGTAGGCTCCGTAGCTCTTTTGGGCCATGCACGACTTGCAGGTGTTGAGAGGAACCGACGTCCAAGGCTGGCTGGGGTGTCTCCTGGGCGGCTCTCTGCAAACCCAGCGGCGTACCAGGGCTGCATGGCGAGCGTGCGTGTGACGTCGTAGTTCGTGCTCGCCACGGAAGCCTTCGGGATAATCGTTGCAGTGAGTGCAGTACACTCGGCGTAGTGGCGGTCGCTGATAGGTGGGCTTGATGTTGGGCTGTCCAGAGGGAATAGCAACGGGGGCGCTGCTGTCGCGGCGGGACGAGGTAACCGAGGGGGGAGATGAGCCGGTAAACGACTGATGACGCTCCAGCCGGTCGCCCAAAGACGCAAGACCGCCATGAGACGCGCCGCGGCTGTCGTGGTGCCTCGAGTATCCGTATCCCATGTCACTTCTGCTCATTTCGCTTCTTGGGCTGAGCGGTCTGCCGGGAGCATGCGGGCCAGCCTTGCCAACCAGGTTAGCCATGGACATTGGCGACCTCCCATCAGGAGATACAATGCCAGTAGGCGACAGCGAGTCGGGCTCCGTCGGCCCCGGCGATGAACGGCGCGATGGAGCAGAGTGCTGGATAGAGTGCCATGTGTGATCATTCTTTCGGAAAGCGCCAGCGTCGGAGCGGAGGTATTCGTGGACCCTGGATGAGCCGGCCTCGGAGTGGGCATAGTCACTGCGAGCGGGCACCGAGCTATAGTCCCTTCAAAACACACGGGACTTGTATTCGTGAACGCTTCCGTTGCTGCCACTGCTTCTGTACGGAGAGTCGGTCTGCAGGCGAGACAGTCCCGTGTGAAGCATCGGCCTAGGGCGATCCTCAGTGCGCTCAGTGTAGGCTCTCGACACAGACTCGTCATAATGCGATGTTCTTCGCGAGGATTCCGATCTGTTAGAGTCTCTTCTCTCTTCTCTCGCCATGTTCAGCGTCTTGGTAGGCCGTTTCGTAGATTCGATAGACTCCTCAAAGGCAAAAGAGGAGAGAGCCAACAGGAACTCTTCAGAGTTGGCAATACCCTTGCTCCTCCAGTCGCCATACAAAAGCGCCTTGGCCATCAGGTCATATGCCGCAACATCGTCTTCGTCCCAGTCTTGGGACACTCTATCAAAGAGCATGGGGCCGAGATCAAAGAAGAGGTCGAGCAGGACATCGAAAGAGCTGCGGATGGTGTCCCAGAAACTGAGGGCAAACGAGTGGTCGTCCGCGTTGACTGGGTTCTCGAGGGAGGCCTGTGCGGCTCCGCCGAGAACCACACCAGAAAGGTTAAAGATGACGAGGGACGAAAATAGGGCAAGCCACTGTTTTGGTGTCTTTTCCTTGCCATCTCTACAGCTGGCCTCGAATGTGCGGAGAAAGGTAGCCATGCATGTCTCGACAACCTCAGCTTGGTCGTCTCGCACGGCGTCGTCGGGGAATGGCGGCCCACGTCTTTCTGCGAAAGGTGCCCCGATAAAAGGTGTGTTTCCAGAGAGGCCGTAGAAAGTGACTTCGCGGAGGAGGTGCTTGGCGTGGTAGAGGGCAGGGTTGGTGAGTTCTTCATCTCGTCGACTGGTGGAGAATTTGCCGCTGGTGCCAATGAGGTGAATAATGTTATAAGGTTGTTGGGTCTTGAGGTTGGTGTACAGGAGAGTGCAGAGAATGGCAGGCGGTGGCGTAAATATGTTCCAGGCGTTGGTAGCAACAATCTGTTCAATAATATTCTTCTCATGGCTCAGGTCACCCATACGCCAGAAAGAGTCGTTAAAGTCGGTGGTGTCACGAATGCCGATACGGATGTTGTCAGGGAAGCGTAGAATGGAGCGGAGATGATCATCGACATCGCGGCGAAGCTTGCGTGCGGCAGCCTGTCGAATAGGGCCGGAAAGTAGAGTGCCATGTCGGGCGGGTCGCTCACCAATAGGAGATCCGGGTACCAGGCTCTTGGCAACGGAGGCAATGGTGCCACGGTACGTGTCAACGCGACACCAGTGAGAGTCGTCGTCTCGCAATGGAACAATACACTTGCAGGAACCAGCCTCTTGCCCGGCACAGCGAAGACAGGCTTCCTCAACATGCTGCCTATGTTCTGCCTTGATGCGTACAGGCTCCCGCTTGGCTTCACCCTTAAAGGCCCTGTCTGTTTCCCGAATGGGCTCGAGACGAGCAGGAATCGAGGTACCGTCAGGATCCAGAGCAGAGAAGGGCGGTAACGAGTCCCGGCCGCTGAAGAGGGTTTGAGCGTCCGAGTGGCCGCGCTCAGAGTAGGCGCGATCGGAGAGACCACGTTCCAGGGCACGAATGCGGAGATGAGGAGATGACGGGGCTTCAGAGCGGAGAGAGGAGCCTGTTATGGTGTCGAGACGGGGTAGGTGGCTGGAGGGTGTTGGTGTTTGCGACTGGGATGCCGACATGTAGCTGTGGTGTTGAGAGCCCTGGTCAGAGGGCAGATCAAGCTGTCTAATGGGTGGCAGGACATCTTGCTGAATGGATTCGCGACGGGAGTCAAAGTGCATGGATTCGCGTCGAGGCTCTGCTTCTGATGGACGCACTCGGGGGGAGAACTGCGCCTCGGACGGGGGAAAGTATCGTTGGTGGGTGACTTCGCCGTAGGCGGTACCATCGGGGTTAGGCGACAGGGTGGTTCCAGTCAGGGTTGGCGACTTGGGGCGCATAAAGGCGTGAGGCTGGGTGCCATCGTGGTCCATGGGATCGCCGCGAGCGTAGTCTCTCTCAACCAGCTCGCGCTGCTCAGGCGGAGTGCGAGGTTGCTGCACAGGATCCATCTCGGGTCTGCCAGGGTACTGCTTGGTGCGCCGGGCATTGATTTCGTCCTGATCCTGGAGTTGTTCCTCGCCGGCGACCAAGTGAGTGCGAGTGTGCGACTGCAGCTCCTCCTTGGTGGCAAAACCATATACATAATGGCGACAGCCGCGAACGGGACACTTGAGGGTACGGGGGAGATCGGTCAGACTCTGGGCTCCAGCAATGATGCTGGCAAAGACGGGGTCCTGCTTGGTGAGATTACGGGAAAGCCAGGGTCTAAAGCTGGCAGGAGCGCTGGCAGAAGACGCTCTGAGCTGCTGATTGGCATCAATGCCTAGGCAGCGTTAGACAAGTGGAATTGTGCGGAAGGAAAGTGGCCTACCTTTGAGCATGCAGGCAGCTTCGAGACACTCGCACATGTACTGCAACATGCGACACTCGTCTAGATATGAAAGAACAGGAACGCCGCCGGCAATATCTACTCAACGGGTTAGCAAACTTGGAGGCAGGCTGGGTTCATCATCAGTACCATGCGAGTCGACGACGGATTGCAAGACGTCGCGCTTGTGCTTGAGCATTTCAGCCTCGTATTCCGGGTCAAGGAAGGATTTATGGCTCATGGGAACATCTTCAAAGAGCTTGGAGGTGTCGAGGCGGGGCGAAGAGTCGTCGGTGCTGTGATGGGCAGGCGTTTTGCCGGCCGACTTCTTCAGAGGCCCCATTTCCACGGCGTTTGAGCCGTGGGTGCCGTTGGGATAGCTGGGCCGGTACTCGGCGTGGTGAGGTTTGTTGTAAGGAGACCACTCGCCGCCGCCAGGAATATCAGCGTAGCGGGATTTGAACGGCGGCGAGAAGCTGCGTAGACCGGCGGTCACGGTGTTCATCGTCTCGCGAGGTTGATGCGGGAGAGAACCAGGAGCATCCTTTCGTGGTATGGGCCGGGCGGAGTTAAGCAAGCATCAAGACTGTGACTATGACTGTTGAACGAAGGAATTAGGCCGTATAGTGCAGACGAGGTTTCCCGGGCGAAGAGATTTCGCAAATGCGGTGTTGAGTCAAGAAACGAGGGTTCGAGTCGGGGATCTGCAGCTCCAAATGGGCGTTGCGGCCTGGGCCAGCGGTTTTAGGTTTCGCGACGGAGCGGGAGCTATCAGAGGCGGAGGAACGCCCGCGTGTTGTAGAAATGCAGCAAGTTTGAAAGAATTCGAGGGTGCAGGCGACTAGAGGGATCGGAAATCGAGCGGTCCGTGGCAGCAAAACGGCGTGCACTTGGGGGCGAGAGTAAGAGAAAAGAGAATGAGGTCGTGGGATGTTCACAATAGGAAGCGCCGCCAGCGAGAGATGGAAGGATTTGGGATTCGCTGGGGATGGGGGGGGTCGCCTCAGTTGGGGGGGTCCCGGGGGTGTGCATAAGAGTGCACTGGAGGTGTGTGCAGAAGGGGAAGCTGGGGTGGGACTGGGCAAGCCAGGCGAGTTAGCGGCCAGCTAGGGCACCAGAGCACGCTGGAACTTGACACAGCGCCAGCACTGCTGAAGCCGGGCACCTACTAAGGTAGGTGCCGTCCCAAAAGGTCTGCGGGAAAGGTGTCCTCGTCTACGGAGCGAGGCCATCAGAGACTCGAACGATCAGGACAAGTCATGATGGGAAGCCAACTGCACAACACGGGCCTCGTTCAACGGCTAGGCTGGCTGGGGAGGGGGGTTTGGTTTTACCGAAGCAGGAAGCCGCCTGTAACAGCGCCCACATGGCAGAGAAGAAGGCCACAGCACGGCATGGACATGGGGGGGGGCACAGGGCACCTACAGGGGGGGGATAAACGGACGCCCCCTGGAGAGCGAAAACTGAGGCGGGCAAGACACGGGCCATGGTCAACGAGACACAAAAATGTAGGCTCAGCATATCTCTCAGCGTGTTGTGTGTGTGTCGCCGAGCCTACCTAGCCCCAGCCCGGCGCCAGCCCAGCCCAGCCCAGCCCAGCCCAGCCAGCCCCAGCGCAGCGCAGTGGGCAACGCCCGGCAGAGAGAGAGCGAGACGAGCGAACGAGCCAAGAGAGCGCAAAAGGACCCTTTTGGTGGGAACCCCCAGGGCGGGGCCGGCGAAAGCCCTGGCTGGAAAGAGTGCGGCGCTGCCCACACGCGCGGGCGGTATGGAAGGCAACTGAGAGGAGGGGGGGAGGCGCTGCGAAACCCGGGGGTCGGGAATGCAAATGCATGAGACTTTTTGCTTTCTTGTCTCTGCTTTTTTGTTTCGTTCGGGCCAGCCAAAGCAAAGCAAGCAAGCAAAGCAAAGCAGGACCACCCCAGAAACGAGAGGGGAGACGACACTCCGAGTTTTTAGTCTACGGGGCTGTTGTTGACTCGAGGCTGTGAAAGAAAAAAAAAGGCGCGATAGCTTTTTCCGGGCTTACGGTCATTCGCGCCCAATTCCGTCATCTGCGCACGGCCAAGATCCTCTCCTCCTTTTGATACTGCAACGTCGAGCGAGCGGGATTTGTGTCCACCACCGCAGGGTCGTCGTCCCAACACCTACCTACCTCTCTACCTGCTGACATGGCGCTGGCATGCCCTCTCTGAGTGAAAAAAAAAAAAAAAGGACACTACGGCCCAGCTAGGTAGGAGGAGCTCGTGAAACCCCCCCCGCCGCCGCGCCGCCGCCGCCGCCGCCGGTCGGCCACGAGCAGACCCGGACGGGCTGCTCCCACAGTGGCTTTCCTTTTTGAGGGGGGGAGGCGTTTGGTGGCCCAGGCGACCGGGATCTATCTGGGGCATTTTTCTCTCTCTCTCTTTGTTGGCCGGCCTCGGTCGCTCGCCTCGCTCGGATTGGGATTGGCGTAAAAAAAGACGAGCGGCCCAGCACAGCTCACCACCACAGGACAGTTCTGTCCCAAAAGGAAAACCACCGCGATAGCCAGAAAAGGCTGCTAAAAAAGGCCCAGCCCCAGCCGAGCCTAGCCCACAGCCCAGCACCATGCAGGAAAATAGGGTGGGCTCCACCAGTCAGCCCTGGCTGGGCATTCTCTTTGGCTGTCGGCATATGGCGCCTTAGCTGACCAGAGTTTCCACCAGTAGTTTGTATTATTATTTGGCCCTTCTTGCATATATGGCGGGGGGGAAGAGGGGGGGGGGGGGGATCAATGCAATAACCA